>JAHWFP010222092.1:0-33465 GCA_023313725.1 Lithobius niger | reverse complement strand
TCCTAGATAATAATGTTTATTCTGGTCAAATGGTCACTGGAATAGAATATTACACTGGTATGTCATCAATGTACCAAAATTCTTCGCATTGGTTTTAAAATATATTTTTTGTTCACGAGGTAGGCTAAAAAAGCAATATCGTCTCATTGGTTTCAAACTATAACTTTTGTACACGAGGTTAGGGAACCGAATGTGCACATACGTCACCAAAGCAGCACCGCAGTGTCAACGCGCGTTATTAAAACGCACGTGTGCATTAATTGGCTGTGTCACCGCAGCAGGGCCGTAGCGTCGCCGCGCGTCCTGAAAACGCACGTGTGCACCGGCGCTTAGAGACCACGCACAAGTTAAGAACCATTCATTACAATTTTGCGGTGGAAATATTTTAGCCTCCACCACCTTTACTCGCACTAAAAGATCACCCCTTGAAGGGCTGTTTTTCTAGTATCCCCCCCCCCCTCAAGAAAAAAGGAAATTGGGATGAAAACGCATGTAGGACCAATTATTATTATATTCCGTTCTCTGCATTAAATCATGGTATCATGACGTCTGGTAATAATATTTTTAGTCCTAAGAAAGCGTAGGCAATTGCAAACAATAAAACAGGATTAAAACTCAGACTTGTCACAGTACAAACAACAAGATTAAAATACGAACTTCCAACCATTAGACGGAGGTTACCACTGCTACCACTGCTGCATATAATCAAAAGGAACACCGGATGGAAATTATTGAAAGAAATTGGGATTTTTAGTAGGGAAGGAGAAACAGGGGAAAAATGATTGCTTCTTTTGTAAAAGTAAAAGTTCTTTGCCAATTAGCAGCCTTTATGCTTTACTTCTTTGTTGAAAATTATTAAAACACGAGCACTCTGCTCATCGACAAACGCAGCGAACGGTCGCCATACACCAGAGTGATGCACAAAGCCGAACTACAAACAAGCGACGCTATTTAGCCGTGAGATTTCTTCCTTTTTACTAGTAATAAAGCATATTTCGTGGGATAAAGAATAGCTGAAGTTCTAGCCTAGTGTTTCTACTTGAATTTATTTCTCAGTGGTTTTTTTTTATCTGCTGTAATTTCGTCGGTATTCGTTCTCAACGCTGAATGGCAGTGTTCTTCCAACTCATTCACATTGTAAATCACCAGCTTTCTCGGGCCACGTTTACTACAGCGTCATCTGAAAACTCCCGTGGCGTAAGTTAGTTTCCAGAACTAAGTTAGCAGACTATTACCGAAGGTAATAGGATCGAATGACTATGGCTGCGAGGACCGTAGAATTAATCTCAGTTGGCCTTAACTCAGCTCGACACACAATGTATGGCATGCCGTTTGCGCCAAAAATGAGTTTGACTATTATCTCGAGATAATTTACTATCTCGAGATAATACGGCCTAACACTGTTATCTCGAGATAATACACACAAATAATATTTACTGATGGTCTCTGCAGGGCTCCGTACCATTGATATTTAACAAGAATTTATTCTAAAAAGAATTTTTTTTAATAATAATGATTGTCAAAGCCAGTAGTCGGCTCCTGTTGGTCTTCCCGAAACATGTGATGAGACCAAAGATTTGTTTTGCTGAACCAGGTCGCAATGGACAAGAAAGGGAAGCCCACACATTAGGGCACTTAAGTCACTCCCTCTTTTGGATGCTCTTTCAGTAAATAAAGATAAGCCATTACAAAGGCTATCCAAGGATTAAAATACTGATTCATGGGTTACAAGCTCAATATAGCCCGGCCATCTATTTTTTTTTTTTTTACATTCGTAGAGGTCCCATTTGGTGATAAGGGGCCAAGCTGTCAGAATGTTAACTACATTTAGCATTTCTGCAATAAATCTATACTACAATGAATCGATCGTGGCCGATAACACTATGGTATATAAACGGAATCGCGGAATGCGCGATATCAGTCGATCATCAGCCGTTCACCAGTTGCTTAACTAGTTCACGCCAGTCAAATTCCGGAGGTCGCGAGTTGGAAAGCATGCCAGGCTAGACGCCGTGCCGCATCTTGGACCGGGCTTCACCGTCGAGCAAAAGCCGTGAGCCGATAGCTACGATCAAGCTTATATTAAGAGCTGAGTATTCAACACAATAGCACTAGCTATGATTATTAAGGTTAACTAGTAATACTACTTGTGCTACTGAATTAACCCGTGATAATTTAATTATTTGATAGATATAATAATGATTAGGTTTTCCGCTCGACTTAATCAGTATTGCCATTCGTTCGACTCATTGCCGAATAATTGTATTCGATACCGTAACTAATAACTGATCATCACTGATTTAATTGACCATATTGTAGGGTCAATATTGTGTACGACGGAGTGTCGATTAAGAGGGAGTGCAACTCCTTTAGTTATCTCAATTCTGACTACTAGATGGTGCCAGCGTCTACAACGTATTTCAGTTACGATCTTACTTCCACTTTTTCTCAGTTATTTTCCAGCATAATATTCCCAATTTTGTTTCTAATGAAAGAGAATCGAATTGCCTAGCGAAGTGTGGAGGCAAAATTATCTAAAATATATTTTTGTACTTTAAAGCAATATTTTAAGGTTAGCTGATTGAGAGATAAATAAAAACTGTAAACGTAGTTTCCATCCGATATCTATGAATTAAATCCTTTTCTTCATTAAAAAAGTGTAACCGATTTAAAATCAAACAACAAAATACCATAAAATGCAGGTTTTGTTTGAAAAAATCGTACCTACTCTAATCGGATTCGAACACAGAACGAGTGTTAAATGTGACGAGGCATGTTGACTAACGCTCCCTTCACACATAGCCACTAGTAGCGGAGCATAAAACAAAGTAGGGGGCGTTCACATGTGTGGCGCTACAGAAGCGCCAGGTGCCACAGAAGATGCTGTAGAAGCGCCACTGAGTGACTACGTGTGAAGGCATCCTAAGAAAGGCTGGATAGCAGTTCCAACGCTCGTCAGATCTGTGCGTTCGGAAATCTGAGCCAAATGACGTTTCATATATGTATGGAATGCTGTCGACGTAAAACTGTTGGCATAATTCATTGATAAATTTTGCAGCCGAAAACCCATGTTTCCCGTTCTTGGATTGAATTAGTTGCCCGAAAGAGTAGGAGAACAAGAAAGTAATAGTATGATTATGTTCTTGTAACGTGAAACCTGGATAAAAACAAAATCTTGTTCAAAAATGATTTATAAAGGCAGAAAATGCCTCAAGAAATACTAAGTTAAAAAAAAACATGCCACTTTCCGAGGATTAGTCTTATGTTCCCAGAAGTTTTTGTGTTGTGATTTGTCGGTTATTTCATGTTACATTATGATTGGACTGGCGGCAGTGGCTAGCAAGCCCTGCAATTCCAAAGTGAAGTTCTGTGTATTTATTACTTATAATGTATTATTTGTTTCCAGCTGGGGAAGTATGCTCCCACCCCCCACACACTCCATAGTTTGTCATTCCAACCCTCCCGACTGAATAGTTGCCATTGTAGAATAATTGTAATTCCCCCTCAATAATTTCACGATTCCGAATAATTGTTAACCCCCCTCTCCCCCTTTCGATTCCGTAATTGCGCCTCTGCTGAATATTGATGTAACTTTTGGTTCAGGCACGTCATATCGAGATACAGTTGAAAATAACGCACGACCCATCCAAACTGGAAATACCACCGACAAGAATATTTTTTCCATCTTATAGTATTTCTTTTCGCTCTAACGGTCACGTTTTCTATCTGAGCGTAAGATTTTTTATTCAATCTGGTGGGAATTTGACTTTCTACATAAAGGGAATTTCCCCCATGTTATTAGAATACCTTTCATTATTAGTTGCTAATGCTAAGAGCGTCATTTAAAACGCGCTGTAGAGTAGCCAAACAAAAAATGCTGCCACGAATGCTACACCACGGCTACGGTTGACGGCGGAGCCTCGCCCCCCTCCTAACAGTCTTTATGTCCCAGACCTACGTTTGTTTTGTACGCGTTTCGTAAGTGCTTTTTTCGCGTATTTTCGCCACCGGCCTATTTTTTCCTAGATGTTTTTATGACTGTCACATGTTGTGACCGAAACTGCACAGGGAACAAGAGTAATTACCAAAACTAAACACGTATCAATAAATGCAAAAATATGTAAATCTACTTCTGATTAGAAAGAAAAAAGAGTGAGGAGGGATATTCTACAGATCAAAGAGGAGGGTAGCCATTCAGACAACCCTGACCTACATGGAGTGATTATCTTTCTACAACTTCATAATTTTACAACTGAGGGAGAAAAAGGGTCGAAAAGCAAATCGATCCACACCATACCCATCAAAATCAAGAATAAAGTCGATTTCTAATATAAAATTGAATTTGTCACGGGATTTGTTTTCCGTATAAAGGGAATGTTTTTAAAAATTGTAATGAAATGTAAAGGATATAACCAAACTCAAACCATTTGCCATAAAAAAAACGTATACGGTGGCTAGAGTGGATACTCAAAGGCATAGCGTGAGCACAGTGGACACTTCCTTTCCACCGGCGCTGCCAGCGGACGCTTCCCTCTCTCTGGCACCCCTGAAAGCACACGAGGGGGGGGGGGGGCTGGACAGCCGCGCTTCGTATGAGAACGATGAACGTCCTAAACTCTCCCCTATCAGAACTACCTGAAACTCACTTCCGGAATACACGAAGAATAAACCACTGGCAGTATGCAGTCAGAATTGTGGAGGGCGACGCTGTGTGCAAATTTTCTTCTTTGTATTACTTTGTTTTAGTTTCGTACCACTGCGTCGAAATACAGGTTTACCTCACTAATAAAATAGTAAGCTAGAAATAAAGCTATTCCGTGGATTACTTTCTTGCTTTGGATTTTTTCCTTTGGATTTTATATCCTCTAGATTTTCTTTATTTGGTTTTATTCTCCAGGATTTCCTTTGCCGTTTAGCCACGTAACGGACTGGTTCGCAGTTCTCAGCACAAAATACTAGTTGCGCAAGACAGAACAAAACATACAAGCATAAAAAAAACATAGGGAGAAATTTCCATCTGATGGGTAAAATTCTATGTTACGGGCGCATTTCTATCAGACATTTTCTATCGGATGGATCTTCGCTCATTTCGACCTGATGGGTTTTCGGTCTGATACAAGATCATCAAATCTTCTTTTTTTGTGTGGGTTTGGATTTTCTTTGTAGTACTTTGTTTAGAGAAGGGGAGGAGTAAATTTTTTTTGTGTGTTTTTGCATTGTTTTATTTTTTTCGCAACCCAAAACAACAAATCCTGAACAAAACCTAAACAAATTTCAGGTTTTAGTGGGTTTCTACCAAGCCCACTTTAATAGGCCTGCTGGCATTGTATTATTGCCAGTGAGCTTTATTGAGTTTATAGGTACTGATACGTCCCTTGATATACGATAGGTTTGCGGGGTTTTGTAGGCTGGCGGGGAGAGTTGTGTGTGGGGGCTTCTTTTTTCACTTGAATATGGGGAAGCGTAAATGGGGGCCTTAGATTGGGGAGCGGGGCTTCGAAACTTTGTGGATCATACTGTCTTTCCATTTCACAGGAAGTTCAGCCATGCTTAAAATTCGGCGAATTGGGAATTCCCGTTTCGCTGAATCCCATGTCGCAGAATCAAAATACTCTATAAATTTAATATTGCTGAAGTTAAAGAAGCATTCCTAACTGGAAGGAATTTGTAATGAGCTGCAGTTTCTGATGTTATGTTTAGACGCAGCAAACGCAGCAACGCGAGCGAGGCACGTAATTTGATATGAAAATAAATATTCGCTAAAACAGGAGTCGGTTAAACCGGAATTCCCGTTGAGCCGAAAATTAAGACACTAATTAGAATTTGGCGAAACAGTTATCCGATCACACACAGGTGCGGACTGGCCATAGTGCCAGGTTGCCAATGGCACATGGGCCCGGCCTGTAAATTCGTAAGGGGGCCTTTTTAGATTTTAGTTACAAATGAAATTTCTGCTGCACTTGATTTTTTTTCTCTTTCCAATTTCCTGGTTGCTCTTAAAATCTGGTCATTTCATAGCTCTCTATAAATGACTGAACTATAAAGACAGCATTAAGGCCCGGCCCCCGGGGAGGGGGAGGGGTAATTAATTTTTGAACCTCGAAAATGACACTTTCAGCAATCAAAACCTCTTAAAACGCCTTAACTTCTGGGGGAACCCCCATGATGTGAGTGTTTACCCGTGGTTTTGAAGATGTCAGTAACACTTGCTGTAATTTTTTTCATATACTTTACAGAAAAGCCTTGCCTTCTGGTTCCTTGGCTCAGGAGGGTGACCTTGAATGGGGAGGTTAAGATTTTGTCAGGGTTTAGGGCGGGAGGGGGAAGGAAGATTGAAAATTATGATGGTCACATTCTCATTTTTTCTGTCCCCTCCTCCCGACCACAAATAATGAACGGGTTTCATAAGCTCGAATAATTTCACCTAAAACCCCCTAGCATTCTGTTGTGGGCCTTTTAAACGTTATGGCACTTGGGCCCCAGGGCTGCCATTCTGTGCCTGATCACAGATTTGACTCCCCCTTTCGAAAATATTGACTGGTCCCTAAAACCAGGGAGAATGAACTACAGATCAATATATTGCAGGAAAAATGAGAATGGAAATAAAAAATGCGAAGGACAAAAGGACAAATAAAAACATATCGTCTAAAAGGATTGCGAAAGCCACTCATGCAAAAAGAGCCGCGGGAATGGTGCAATTTAGATATGGGACTACTACTCTCCCATTTTTTGATTTGTAGGACACCCTGCCTCATACTCACTTTTTCGTTCTAATCCGATTACATTAGACAACCTGTGTTGCAAATTCCAGATATATTTTTTTGTCGATTTTTAATTTGTTGATGTATATTAGTTTGGGTGAAGTATTGGAGCCATGGGGCGCAATCTTAAGTCAACATTTGGAAGCACAACGAAATCTAACTGCAATACTAAAGACAGTACAAACGACGAGCGCATGCATTTACGCCGATACTAGCTCCGCCGCTGCTATGCGTAGGCCGTTTTTAGAACTATTTTGCGCCACGATCTGTCAACCAGCGGTACTAACCTCCGGAAGTCGAAAACGGAAAGAAGCTGGCAAGTGCACACGCACGTCCATCTGAAAGCAAAACCGTTCGATATCGAAGGACACATAGAACTAATGATACGAATTATTGGAGGACTGCAGACATTAATGCAGTACCAAATGCACGTTATTTGTAATATTACCGACGAAAATCTGTTAATTATTCCAAAGTAGACCTGGTTATTAGCTTTGTGGAATTCTAATAATAAATGGGAGTTTGTTCCTATCTATGTTTTGTTGCTATCGTTTGTTGTGAAACGCAAAACACGTGAGTAATGACGAGCAGCATCGCGTAATCAGTTTGTTAAATTCCAGCCCAAGTATTGTGACGGGCCACGATTAAACTACTGCTAATAGTGATAGTGATATTTTATTGAGCTTATTGGACTGTACACGATTCGCTCACTAAGTGCTAACTAACCTACTTAATCTAACCAAATGCACGACGAAAGGCCAAGATTCCCGTCTTCCACCGCACACCCCTAAAGTCAGAATGCTTCGGGAGCAGGAAGAATAGGAAAGACAAGAACACACCTGCCAGTCTGACGTCAAAACACTGGGTCGCCCTGCAGAAGTTAACCACCCTACGCACCGTGGCCAACCCCCCCCCCCCCGCGAGGGGGGGGGGGGCCCCGCGGCGGGCGCGCGGGCCCCCCCCCCACGACTAATGAATCCAAGAAGAAGTGCCTAATGGTCTCACTCAACAACAATAAGACTAAACTAATTATCACCCACCCAACAATAAGACAGTTGACGAAGATGTCATCAGATAGGTACCGTGCGTAATTATTATTTCGAACCTAACCCCTCCCCAACATTTGGGATTTAGCAATAGGACTGACCTGAACTGTCACGTGTGCCCAATGACTATTTAGAATCCCCCCCCCCCCGATCCCCACCAAAAAAATAATTCTTCACCCCGAATAATAAAAAGTTACCTAGTTGAAGAAAAAATCCCCCTCCCCCCACCCAAAAAAAAAAAAATGCTATGAAGAGTTGCTCTTCAAATTCCTTTCGTTACCATGGGCGTCCCTGGGGAAGGAAAATAAAGATGTGAAAGTCAGAAGTTGGGGAAGAAAGTGTTGTGCCCTTGCCCAAACCAAACCAAATAGTACCTTGTAAAATCTTCTATTCTTATGCTGCCCTGCGTAAACCCACATAATTCTCGTTGTGTGCTGGTACTGTCGGCGCGCGATAGCCATCGAATCAGCATTTTTTTTTTTTGATTGCCCCGCCCCCCCCCCGCCCCCCCCCCCTTGGGTGGTGGGTTGAACAATCACAGCGCCACAATTGTTATTTTTTCACTTGAGGTGGTTTTGAATCCAACTTTTCTCCTCTTATGTGAAAATATACCCAGCCACATCAAATTCGAGCCGATTCAACAAACTCAATCTAAATGCTGTTGGTTTTTTTTATAGTAACGTTTACTACCAAAACTAACTCTAAATTATTTTTAGTAATCAGCTGTGTGAGTAGGTTTACAACTGTAAAACTTGTGAACTAGCTGCCAGTCTTTTTCTCATAAACCTACAGCTTTTTTTTTCTACAACGGATAATGGAACATGCGAGTAATGAAAAGAAACAGAAAATCCGTAGAGTGACTATGGAAATTAAAAGAAAAAAACCACAGCCACATGCTTTATCGGTGAGCAAATTTCTTTGATGCCATATGTGAAAAACAAAATAAAAGGATTACCTACCTACTTGCTGTGATACTGTTCAGGATACTGCGTACATTTTGAATTGCAATGGTCAATGGTGACCACCTCTATTGGACACCCCCTCCCCCAACCCACCCATAAAAAATTCCTAATTTCTCCCTAAGTTGTCAGTTTCACAGCAAGATACTATCGGGTGTCTTGGGGCGGGGATAACACAACGCGTTAAATGAAGATGAAACTTAAAGAAAGGGAAACATGTTATCATACTCCATTCTTCTTGGTTGTGATGCTGTATGACTAAACGAAAAGTTTTTTTTTGGGGGGGGGGAGGGTGCAAGGATGGTACAATTTGGGGGATAACAGGCGTATTTGTAGCATGAAGACATTGACATGTTTTTTCTTACTTTCTTTTGCTATTGGCCTTGTGTTGCCCCTGAAATAGGAAATAGCAGTCACTCCTCACGTAACCCCGCCCCCTCCACCGCTGCGGGCAGCCCTGCCATTGGTTACCAACCATTCTGTCCAGACAGAAAATTACGTAGTTTTTTTTTTAATATGTAAAGGTGTCATTTTCAGTGTGTAGCGGTTTTTATAGAAAAAAAATCATTAAATGAAATTCAAGCATATGCATGAATAGTTACAATTTTACGCAATAATCAAAAAATTGGCTGCTATAGAGTTCCATATTTTTTATTAAGAATTCCCACGATTTAACAGTAACGTATGATAAAACCTTAGTCTGGTTTCTAAATTTGTTTGCTAATGCAGGTGACAAGCTAGTGTTCTTTGTTTTAAGCCTTACTCTTTATTTATTCATTCCGTGCCTCATTAAAGAGCTATTTTACTTATTGAATAAGCATCTAATTGCCAAACTTTTACAATTTTTGTTATAAATTTGAGTAGCAGAATTGTGAAATTTGTCCCCAAAACATGAAATTGCTGGCCCCTCGGGCTAGGCTGACTGAATTTGTTTCTATTACCTAATAGGAAACACACATTAGCTGTTAATTTTTGCATTCCTTTCCAGAATGCTGCCTTTCCCTAGAGGTTTTTTGGTTGTACAAATCTGTCCAGCTGCGCAAACCAAGTGTGCATGCGTGAGTTCACTCTTGCATATAAAGGTGAAGAGTCGCGGCCAGAAGCCATCTTTTTTTCTCTCGAAATGTCAAGATGGTTATTCAAGGTGGGTACAGGTAATGAATACTTCCTATTAGGCAATAGAAACAATATTCAGCCAGCCCAGTCCAAGGGGCTAGCAATTTCATGTTTCTGTATGACGTTCGAAATATAAATTATGTTAATTTTTGCATTAACAGTTAAACCTTGTTAAAACTGGCTGTGGGTACCACCTTGATGGGCACACTAGGGTAAGAGTTGGCTCCCCTAGAACGTTACAAACTTCGCACTGTATTCTGGGAAAATGGTGAAGCAGGAAGCTCTTCTGTGGAATGTGTGTTTGGTTTTCTTTTTTAAAGGGGTCTTGCTTCAGTTCCTTGTTTATTGAAGCTCGTGTTGAACTTTTTTAATGCCAACATTTAAATACATCATCTAATTTGCTAGCACCTTTTTTTTTAATATGCTTCATGATATGACTTCAGTTAGGTCTGTGTGGTAAGGATAACTACTACTACCTGAGTTAATTAACTGATTGTTTGCAGCTATTGCATCGTATTCCATTCCTTGTCACAAGCTCAGCTGGGAGAGAAGCTACGGCTTTAGTATTCCGTGTCCACGACAGTTGATTCAACATCGTCAGTCTTATTTTATCTGTAGAACAATAAAATGCGTCAACTTTCCGGCATGTGCACGAAATGGGGTTGAGCCAGGAGATGAAACACGCCGCGATATCTACCCCAGTCTGCCTTGGCATTAAAAGACGATCTCCTTCCCCGCAACAGAGTCGTTTCAGCACTATTACGTGTGACATATAGCCGCATGCATGTCTAATCATAGCAAGAGATACATTTTCACTTATTTATTAGGTTAAAACCTAGGCTACATTTTTTTAACGTCGGTTACCCCCAGTGACGGCGTCAGGACTAAATTGTTCTGGGGCCAACAGAGGGCACATCTGGAAACAGAGTGGGCTTAGCATTTTTTTTCAAGGCAACCGCATTAGGCACTTTTATCCCGTTTAATCCAACCGGAACGTAACGTAAGCTTCAATGTAGTAGAATTTATTTGTAAAATACGTCCCATAAACACTCAATATAAACTTGGCTACCCCTATAATGCCAAGTTACTAAAAAATAAATAAAATAAAATAAAATAAATAAAAGCTTAGTTTATTCATTTGATTTCAAGTTTAGCTTGCAAGATTTTTTTTTTATTTTTTTTTCTGGTGGTGACATGAGTGTTGTGGTTGGGGGGGGGGCTGGGGGCCGTGAAATCTTTTTTTTGGAGGGGGGCTCATGGCCCACCCCTGGCACCGACACTGGTTACCCCAGAAATTGTTACAACCAGTCGTTCCAAAACTGGCTGGATGTGGTCACGGTCCAGAACGAGAGATGGAACATGCAGCAATATTATAATGGACACTCGTCGAACCCTACGCGTTCTCCTTTATGCAACTCCTGCTCAAACTGGCTGGGCTAGTTAGTTGAAATTCCAGAATATGCAGTGATGATTTAATACGTTACTAAAGCAGATAAAGGCAATTATTCAATAGGAAAAAAAAGGAGGCTATGTTCGCTGACTTACTTTGTATTTATTTATAACCATGATAAAAAAAAGTACGACAAGTATGTTACTTCTAATATGAAGTCATGCATTCCAATTTAAACCCATTCCACACCATAAGGAATGCTTACACAAAAAGACAAAATAACAGTCCAGCTACGAAGAGCGAGTTTCCAGTCAGTTCTTAAGTAACTGGAGTGAAGCGAGCAAGAACAGTCGATTTCTCAGATCCTTGGTCACTTAGCAAAGAGGGCGTTGAATTTTTTGACCAACCAATGAACGTATAGGACTTTTTAAAAAAGGTCCCTCTAGCCATACATCCCCTTTTGGAGTGGAAGGGGTTATTAATTACAATTTCAAAATTTATGAAATGAAGTTGAGTATGTATCAAAATTTTCAGTCCCAAAATCTTACTGAATGGGGAGTGTGGCCCAGCCTTTTTATAATAAAATTTATAGGCTAACAAGTCAGTCAACCTAAGTCCGGAATTTGTTAATTTGTGTGTGGTACAAGTTTAAATTTACTCGTGATAATGACCATCACAAAGTTTCTGCTTACGAAATCAACAACACCACTACATACAATACGGTTTTTTTGCAGCAATAGTTAAAAATTATTTTTGCATTGGATGTGCAAAGGGTAAAAAATAAAGTTTCCCTATCTTCAATGTTAGAGACCATTGTTTCTCCCATTTTGGTGCTATAAAAAATTACAGGTTCAATTGAAAGAAGCTTGATCGGACGACTCTTTGGACATTTGTGACTGATACGTCAAGTTTGCTATTATCGGTAGACAACTGCAAGGCATTTCAATTTCTAGGAAAGATATTTCAATTTCAGAGCAAAAAAATTCCACCGGAAAGAAAATTAATTTTCAATCAGGGTGAATTGGAGAATTTGGATGTGTGATTTGACGATTAAGGCAATCTTCCACTCAACAATGAAAGCAGTGAAGAGGCTGGTCAGAGGCGGACTGGCTTATCTGGAAGTCGAGAAGTTTACTGAAGATATGCGCGGTTTCACTTAGTATGGGCCAGTAACATGTCCCATTAAAAAAAAACAATTAAATTATAATAACTTTGCCAGTATACAAATGTGTTTTACGGCACTCCGCATTTTGCCATGACAGACTACAAACAAGTCACAACCCGGCCTCGGCTTACGTATGTAGAAAATAAAGAAAATGTTGAAAGCTGACCACAAATAAAAAGGCAGAACTTTAACTTACTTGAACACAAATTTAACCTAAATAATGCGAAAAAAAAGCTAAATTTACACATGTCAGGATTTTTTGCATCCCGTTATCAAGTGTAAGGCAGGAGCATCATAAAATCCCAAACTTGACAACACCGTTTAAACATGCTGTTGCCGAGGCACAAACAAAATAAAATAATAAAATAAAATTAAGATCCTACGCTTTCCAGGTCAAAACAGGTAACACGGTTTGTACAACCTCATCTAAACCAATTACATGCCTTTTCAGGCCCCGAAAATCTATTTTTCACGCTTTATTTCACACTCAGTAGCCTACTCCAATTGTGGTGCTAAATTAGATTTTTTTTTGGTAATTCAGCATGTTATTGTAACAAATGTCCTCTGATAAGATAAAGAAATATTGGCTTCAAACCCTAGTAACATACAGGTTTAATAAAAAAAATTGAAGTGCACAAATTCTAAAACTTGAAAATTACAGTAAGCGTAATTTCCATGCTTTTCCAGCCTTATATTGATAATTTGTCAGGATTCCATACTTTCCAAGGCCTGGAAGCGGGCCCTATGAAATTTCAAATTTTTCCAGCATTTCAATGCCCTGTACGAACCCTGATACTCAGTATTAGGGAACCAAATAAAAGACCTCATCCTGCAAGTAAACCAGGATAAGAAGTCCTCCTTAACTGCTCCGCACTTCGAACTTGTACTTGCATGGTTAGGTCTTGTTTATTCCACCCACCCCCCACCACCACCCCCAATGCTTACTCATTTCTAGCCAAGAAAACTTAGGTTCTTAATTTAATTAAATATCATTATTTACGTTAATTATACGTGCCTTGACAACAGCATGTTTAAGCTGTGTTGTTAATTTTGTGATTTTATGATGTTCCTTTGCTGACGGGGTGCACAAATCCCCGAAATGTTGTGCAAATTTTGTATTTTCGAAAACTATTTAAGCTATATTCTTGTTCAACTAGCCTATGCTTATTCTGACATTTTATAAGAATTCAACGCTTACTGTGCACTCCTTTAATTTAGGTTATCTTATTCAATGGCAATCTTGACCGCAGACGCATTTATAAGTCCTTAACACTACTCTATCGGTTGGCAATGGTACACAGAAGGCAGGGAAACAGGGTAGTCCCCCACCCGCTCCAAACGTGCCACAATGCTAAACAAGTTCCTCTGGAATTTCAAAAAATGTACCCTTTTGAAGTTGGGTACAAAAGCGATATCCGATAAATACTTCAAGCTCCGAGGCACAAACCTGCACCCCGCTACTGGAGCTATATATCAGCACTCCCCCACACCTATAGCTGTCTTTTTTTTTAGTCCCTGGCTAACAATTTTCCCTGGCTTAGCCAATGCAGTTTAGTCAACAAAAGGACAAGCCTTAGTTATATTTGGTAGAATACAAGTTATTTTATTAAACAGACTTTCTATTGAATGCATTTCATTATTTTGTCCCCTTTTCATCGGCAATTAATATTTGCAATATACCTTGAGCTAGTAGAAAGCATTTCCAGGGCTGGTTGGGCTGACCCAGTCCATCTCTGAGCAGGGAGGCCTATACTTTAAACATTTTTCGGAATACAGTTGTTGAGTAACAGACAAAATCCTACCATGTCATGAGTCAGCACTGCAGTAAATGTAATGGGGTTACTAGATTTGGTCGGTGTATAGACCTCTTCATCAGTACACACTACACCACGCCCTACTTGAGCAAACGGCGTGGACGTGGAGTAGTTCCTTCCGATGAAGGACTATATGCAGACCAAATATTTGACCCCATTAATAAATGTACTGCATTGTTGACCCATGATGTGCTTGGATTTTATCTGGTAGTCCTATTCTACAAGAACATTTCAGTTTAGCGTACTTGACGCCCCTTTAACCAATAGAACCACACGATTTTTCAGAAGTTGCAAGTAAGTTTGGAGTCACAAATTGCCATTGACAAGTGCCGAATATGTGGCAGCCTCCACTTCTCTAGTTGAGCTTGCTAGAGATTATCCACTATTAATACTTTCAGTCTTGGGAAATTTTCTTGACTATACTTTTCAGGATGCAATCACGCCACGATTGATGGGTTCCTCTATGGGTTCACTATGAAACTCTCATAATTCAAAACCTCAGTTTTCAGTTCAACCACTTGATATTCGACAGACGCCACAACGGTACATCTGTGGCAAATCTAAATACACGTACACGTTGTCAGCCATATAACCTTGGCCATTTTCAGGTGTACACAGCCAATTGCTACGGGGGCGAAGCACCACTTGCTACGGGGGCGAAGCACCACTTGCTACGGGTTATGAAGAAGGCAATCCAAGTCCTCACCCAAATAACCAGACTCGTTATGGTTGAAGTAGGTTTATTCAGGTCCACGTGGGCAGTACAGTGGTTCAGTAGCTCAGGAGGCTTAGAAGGCTTCAGCACCCCAGTAGTGTAGAGGAGAGGAGAGAAGTGTTGCTGGGTTGGAGCCAAAGGTGAACTGGCTAGCTAAGGCCAGGAGTGTTGCTTAAGTATCAGCTCGTAATACCAGGATGTAACACAAGGTGTCCCCACAGCACTTCACCCTCTCACCCACACTACCATGGCTCCACCTACATACAGGTGTAATGTACAGACTACCATACAACCATAGTTATGACATCTGGATATGAACCATACATAGCTCTGCCCAATTACATAATTTAGGTGCACTAGCACTACTTCGTGTATAATAGGAGCACACTAAGCATCTTAGGGTGTGACTGACATCTTAAGGTTACTCTACAATAGCTCAAGGGAGCACTAGGCTCAATATCACTGGCAACAGGGGTCCTAACATACCAAATAATGGCAAGATAATTAATGCCGTACCATGATTCCCCCCTGAGGAAAAATTCGTCCCGAATTTTTAATTATAACACTGAAGAAGAAAAAAAAACAAGAAGAAAAGTAACAGTATACTGTGCAAAAATGAAATGACCTATATAGGATTTACAATACATAAGCTGCTATTGCTGAGCGTGCGCTAAAATTTTATAAGCGATCCCTTCAACAGGTTTAGAATCCACAGATCTTTATGCATTGTGGCCAACAACACATATTTAGTAAACAACTGGGCCATATTGTCATGTCCGAAGACTTCTTTCCCATATTAAAATCTGTAACTCCACATAAAATACAAAAAATGGATTCATTTAGTATCAAGTTAGAAAGCAATCTTAGCGACTTACAAGAAGTCTTTTCATTAAAAATCAATGAACTCCCTTCCATCAATTGCTACAATTAGCCAATTAATTAGAATTCTATACGATTAAGTTATAACCCACAGAAAATCACAGAAAAACATTCACAGACAACTTGCTTAAATCAAACAAACCATAAAAGTTGCGATTTTAATAGAAGCGATTTTGTTATTGCATAAATTTTCTCTTAATAAAAGAAAAATTATAAATAAGGTCCAACAATGATTTGGCAGGCTAGGTGTGACACGTTTCTAACAACGCAGCTATCTACAAGCGTTCAGTTTTGGCAGGTTATCAGGGCAACAACACTAGTCCTAAGTCCGCTCAGTCAGCCGAAACTGCAGTAGATAAACAAATTTCAAACACGGAAGTAAATAACCTTGCTTTCGGCACAATGCTTGACAAAATGAACTCGTTAGAGAAAGGGATAACTAAACTACAAAATGCTAAACCTAAACTAAACGAGGTTAAGGTTAGCGCCGTTAACCTTAAACTACTTAACACTAAGCAGTGCTAGCGCTGTTTAGGCCGCGGGCATTTCAAAAATGAATGCCAAACTAAAAACGAAAACGTGCAACGTTGTAGGCAACGTAACGAGGAACGTTGGGGCACGTCCGACAACCCACCTAGAAATAAAAATAATTTCAGAGGTAGAGGAGGTCACGGAGGTAACGGATACAGGGGAAATAACCGTGGAAAACGCGGAAACTATTTTTCAGGATTCGGTAACACGGATTCATACCAGTTTAAAAAGAAAACTAATAAAACCCTCATGCTTTTCAAACTAATAACGGGTACAACAACTCAGGTGACCAACAAAACCAAAATAATGGCAGTAAGAATAACAACGGTAGACATAATCAAAACCAAAATCAAAATCAGCAAAGGCAAAATAATAACAGTAACCAAAATCAGTTCCCACAACACGCTACAGATGTAAACCAGGGTAACAATTCTAATCAGTGTGATAATGGTTCAAAAAAACGAGCTAGTAGCCTGAATATCGACAGGGATTCAGGTCAAATAAACACTCAGCTAGAACAGAGCAGTGACGATCAGACCCCACACGTCAGCTCAGTACAAGCTCAAACACATGTTAACCAAAATAATGGAGTAAATGGTACTCACATGTTGAAGGCGAAGTGTATTCCTTTAATTTCGAATGACGTAGCGAACAAATTAATGCTTAAACTGTATTCCGATGCAGAATGGCATCAACAGAAACTTGCTTTACCAGATCGTACTTTAGCATTACCACGTTTACCATCATATTTTGGTAAAGTTCCTTCAAAATATGTTTTAAGATCGATTCAGGGTAATCGAAATCTCGTAAGTGAATTCACAGCTTTAAAAACAGTTAACGATAAGTACAACCTAACTTGTGATTCGGTAATCGTAACGTTATTCGAGGACGGGTTGGATTCCACTAACTTTCACACAGAGTTAAATCCTGTAGATACTAATAAACCAATAGTTATTGCTTTATTAGGCGGTGAACGCACAGTCCAATTTAAGCACACGAGCGAAACATTTTACAAAGACGGAGTCAAAATGCTTTCAGGTAACTCTATAGGCATCTCGCACACAACGCAGAAAGATTGGAATTCGAATTCCAACAGTTATAGGGGTCAACGAACCTACTATCTGTTTAAGGTTTGGAACAGCAAAGGCATGGGCAAGCAAAATCTCTCACCAGCGAAGCACCAATCGCTGAGCGAGCAAGGAAACTTGCTTACGAGCATTTCAGCTCAAACAGGCAATAGATGGTACACGGAGCACCATCCAGCGTCTGAAATTGACACTAGCAGCGCAAACGAAAACCAAAACGAAGCATCGCGTGACTCAGAGCAAACGGAGACTAACGCGAACACGGTTCACGTAAATACAGTTCTAAATAAACCTAAGGTTAGATATTCTAGTCCACATTTAATCTTTGATGTTGGAAATAGACCAGAGATATGTTTACTGGACACTGGGTCATCACTTTCGCTAATCACTAACACAGCAGCACAACGTATGCTTAGAAATTTTAGTGTAAAGTGTACTATGCTTACGATGCCAACACCGGTAATTTTACTTGGTGTAGGGAATAAACAAATTAAAACGGATAGGAAAATAGTAACTACTATACAGGAGTGTGAATTTTCTAGAAATCAGGAATTTATTGTCGTACCTGACGGTTCTTTTGGCGATATTTCAGTGTTATTAGGATACGACTTTCTGTCTAATAATTCAGATACATTAGTACTAAATTGTCCTGATAATGTTTTAAGCATTGGTGATTTAAAATTCCAAATGTCAGCATTACCAGAGTTAGCTCATGTTGCTTATAACCAAAATAAGGAAATAATAAATAGAGATAATTACAAGCCTAATCATATTTACGTAGCCACGCTTAACATAGCTACAGACGAAGAAGGTGAAAATAACCCAAAATCCACATGGAATTGTACGCCTAAACAACAACTCATAGATGTCAGAGTCTCTTTATTACGAGACGAAGTAATTCCACCTAATTGCGAGTCCAGGATAACCAGAATTTTACATTTTCCATATCCCGAAATCCAAACAGGAGCATTCGAACCCGAAAACGGCAAATTTCCTGTACGTTTGGCTCACAGTCTTGTTAATACAACTTCCACAGGTATTATTCCAGTAATGTGTATTAATTTTAATGCTTATGACGTAGAATTAAAATCGGGTACAATCCTAGGCACGTACACAACTGCTATTATAGATTACGAGGACGAAACTTCCGTAGATTCGGTAAACTCAAACTTACCCACCACAAGTCCCAATGAGACAACTCATTCCCCAAATCCAATGAGGTAGCTCAAAATCCAAAATCCAAGTCCCAAGTCCCAAGTCTTTCTGCGAGCTAAACAGAGTGAAAGCTCATCGGAAGAGACAGCTAGGGTACTAGCTGACCCTCCCAAGCCTAAATCGAAAGAAGAACTCGATGCGGAATGGAATTTGATGAAACATAAATTTGTATTTCCTGATTTAAATAAGGAAGAAACTGAGGAATTCCTAGATATGTTACGAATTCACCAGGATTCATTTTCCAAAAACGATTTTGATCTTGGATGTTATGAGGGATACGAAGTCTCTATAGATATGGGTAATTCTCAGCCAGTAAGTTCCAAGATGTATCGAGTTCCCTTTCACCAACGTGAATTATTAGATAAATATCTTGACGAAATGCAAAGAGTAGGTATATTCAAAGAAGGAAAATCCGGATGGCTCTCTCCGTGTCTCATGATTAAGAGAAGGCCAACTGGTTATCGAGTAGTCGTAGATCTAAGAGGGCTAAATTCTGTTGTTGAATCTGTAAGTGTACCAATACCAACTGTGACGGAAAGCATGGCGCACCTAAGTGGCGCTAAGTATTTTACACGTCTAGACTCGGATTTTACCAGCTTAAGTTAGCAGAATCAGCTAAAGCTAAAACATGTTTTTCAGCGAACTCTAAAACCTATTTCTTTAACTGGCTCCCAATGGGCCTTAAGACTGCGTCAGCTCACTTCCAGTTCTGCGCACAGCAGATCTTTGCGGAGGTATTAGGAGCCTATTGTACCGTCTATCTTGATCCAGATCTTAAAACCCACATCAGTCATGTGAATCGAGCGCTAGAACTAGTCGCTCGTTCCGGACTAAAACTCAGCATTGAAAAGTGTGAATTTGCACGAAAGAAAGTCAAATTCTTACGCTTCGTCTTAGATGAGAACGGGATACAGCCTGATGGTGATAAAACAAAGGCTATGCAACTGTATCCTGCGCCTAAAACTCCAAAACAAGTTCGTTCTTTTCTTGGTATGGTAAATTTCTATAGGAGACACATCTCTTCATTCGCAGAGATGTCACAGGTTTTGTCTAAACTCGCAAGGAAAAACTGTAAATTCATATGGGGCTCAGAAGAGAAAACAGCGTTTCAGCAACTAAATCAGGCTATGATAAAAACTGCAACATTAAAGAACCCCGACTTCTCTAAACCCTTTTTTCTAGAAACTGATGCTAGCGGCGTAGCTGTCGGAGGCTGTTTGTCCCAGTACCATGGAGGAATAAACTATCCTCTAGCCTAACACTTCCCGAACCTTCACTGAGGCAGAAAGGAAAGACACAACTACAACTAGGGAAATTTTACCAATAATCCATTGTATCGACTCATTTCGTTGCTATTTGCTAGGTAAGATGTTTTTTTAACCAGCGATCATTTAGCAATTTGCTATCTTTATTGTGCCTCATCTCTTCCCCCCAAATTAGAAAGAATCTTGCTTCAATTGCGAAAATACGAATTCATATTACGTCATAAATTGGGCTGACTTCTAGCGGTTTCCGATGCTCTTTCTCGTATAGAGATACCAGTCGCTGCGCTAGGCAGTCAGTTTCCTGACTGGACACGACAACACCTAGTGGCAGAACAGAGAAACGACCCATACCTAGGCGACATCATAAAACGCCTTAAAGATCAATCCTCGGAGGATCTGATTGACGCTTCAAGTAAAAGAAATATCTTTTACAAAGACTACGACGGAATTCTGTATAGAATTCGACTAGCTGACCCTTCTAAAGGTCGGATGCATAACCTAGCACAGATGTGTATACCAAAATCTCTACGCAAATATTGTATCAGAGATTACCACTCAACACCAGCTGCCGGACATCGCGGATCTCAAAGGACTAGAGATTTAATAGAACTACATTGTTATTGGCCTAAGATGTTTGACGACATCGCTCACTACGTTAAGACTTGTCAAGTATGTCAAGCTTACATTAGACCTACCAAGCCACTTAAGGCTAAGCTAAGAGCTTACCAACCTCTACAGAGACCAGGTTACTCTTGGAGCCTGGATCTCATTGGACCTTTGAACAGAAGCGTTCATAACAACGTCTATATAATGACCCTAATTGAT
The DNA here is from genome assembly GCA_023313725.1 of Lithobius niger. Taxonomy (NCBI): domain Eukaryota; kingdom Metazoa; phylum Arthropoda; class Chilopoda; order Lithobiomorpha; family Lithobiidae; genus Lithobius; species Lithobius niger. The sequence continues at coordinate 12,699 of JAHWFP010222092.1, read as the reverse complement.
GATTTCAGTCGTTATGTAATTGCAGTCGGAATTCCCGATAAGAAGGCTGAAACTATAGCTAATAAGTTGTTCTCTCACCTTATTGCTAGATATGAGCACTAAGGGGAGACAACTAAGGGGAGACAACGGATCGGAGATAAATAATGCTATTGTGGCAAGATTGGCAGATAAATTATACTCCTAACACATCATGGGTAGGAGGATCTGTAGAAGCAGCAAATAAGAGAATAGAGACAGTTTTACGCAAAATCTCAGCTAGTTTTCCAGAAAATTGGTGTGAATATCTCGAACTAGTGACGATAGCTCTGAATACATGCCCTAATTCAACTACATTAATTAGTTCACATTATCCACATCATGGGTCTGAATTCAGATTGCCGAGTGCACTAGCTTTCGAACCACCAAGAACCTGTTACGACAGTGACGATACTATAGTTCGTCTAGAGAGTAGACTTCAAGCAGCGTTTGAAGTTGCTCGAGCGCAAAATTGGAAAGCAGTTAAGAGACAGCAAAACTTTTATGATCGTACTGCACGTCCTTATCGTTTTCTTGTTGACGACTACATACTTTTACGCGACTTTTTACCAATTAAGCAGATTTCCCAGAAATTAATTAGAGCATGGACAGGTCCCTTCAGAGTAATGGAATTCGTAAATGACATTATCATTCATATTGTACATTTCTTGGACCCACTTAAAGTTATTCGCGCACATGTAGACAATTTAAGACCATGGTTCCTAAAAACGAATAACCAACCTATTTTTTTCAATGGACCTACGGAGCTGGAACTCTCCGAACAGCTTAACGGAACTTTCAGAATACGATAAATTTTGCATGTATGTCTTGTGGGAAGCTGAAATAAAACTACAAAAATACATAGCACAGTTGTTGGAGGACCCAACAGATCATTTATCGGAGATTCAACCGCCAACATTTGCACCTTCCGAAACTGACGATGCAGCTAGCAGTTCTGAAACAAGCCTAACTAAGAAACGCAAACGCGTCGAGCCAAAATCGGCCGCTCATTTACAAAATAAATACCGTAAAATAGATTACGACCTTAACAAACAAAGAATGTTTGGTTCCACGCATGGATATAATACCCGTAGTAGTAAATGGATACCAGAAATTAGGCTACGTCGGCAGTTGGAAGAGGCAAACGTTGACGATGAGTAAAAGTTGTATATCCATCGGAGAACAAAGACACCACGGCATCTACGTGGAGAGCACACACGCGCTCTGCACGCTGGGACCCAAGCGAGGAGAAATGGAACTTGCTTTCCTGAAAATAAAGTACGGAGGCTACGCGCAGTCAATGGCGCATTTTCATTTCTCGTAGTATTTGCAAATCAGCAGTATAAAACATATTTCATGGCATAAAACAGTAAATAACTTACGTCTATTGTGTTTCAAGATGTAATGTAGAAATAAATTGTACATGGAAATCACGTAGTAGTTTTCAAGAAAAAGAAAATATTATTATTAGAAAATTCGAAAAAAAAATGTACAAACAAACAGAAAATATGAAAATAATAAATATATACATTTGCAACAACATATAATACAACAAATTTAAAAACAACAAAACACAAATTAAAACCATATATACAACCATATGTGCAAACGTTATACCACAGTACGAAAACATTTATATTGATAATTTAAAGGTAAAATAGAACATAGTATAAACACATGTCGTGAACTCCAAATTAAAACAAGCAATACAAAATTTACTTCATACCAAAATAATGAAAATAAGAAGAAAAAAATGAAATAAGTAAAATGGTAAGTTTAACATATGTACATACAGTTTAACATTAAAAAAATATTGAAACGCATCAAAATTAAAATGGGACGTAGGAACAAAACGTATTATTTGAATAAAAGCACAAGCATGAATGAATCAAAATTAATGGAAGTAACATGTAAATGACATAAAATAGGCACACTAAACATTAAACATAAAATACCTGAAATAGAAAATCTAAATTAATAAATCATGATCACGAATTTAAGAAATTGGTTTAATGTAAGGGCCAAGTAATTAAAATAAAAACTGAGAATATGAAATTAAGAAATTAAAATTTTATTTGACTTAAGGCCTTAACAGTCGTAAATTTAAATCAAGCTAATCATAATAATAGAAAATTTAATTTGGAAGATTTTTCAGAAATCCGTGATCATAAATGCATGAAATTAAGCAATGAAATTATTTACAATTTATGTACAAATGGCACTAGCCGTTCCCAGAAAATGCATTCAGCCACACCGCTTATTTTAGCGGCGGGTCGAATACGGCGGTGGCAAAGACGGCCTTAGTCATCATCATCTTCATCATGTTGTTCATCTTAAATGAAATAATAAATACAGCGGATTAATATTCCGTTTATAAAAGGGTAAAATGCATGTGAAATTGACATGTATAAGGCTAATTGAAATCGTAAAATATTTCGCACATAGCGAAACATGACGTATCTTTAATTTCTCTCAAGTTCATAAGAACCATATAGAGGGAAATCACTGTAGTCTGTAGACAGGAGGAATACGTTCAAAGCAACGTGATGATAGCTTGAACAGATTTCCTTCCCGACATTATAAGTATATTATAATTATATGAAATTATTTTCAGCACGGGTGATATTCATTCCCCATTCCCCCCCCCCCACCCCTATTAACCAAAACTTAACATTGAAAATAATAATAAATTCAACACAAGTATCAACACAGAAATACGCGGCAAAGTGTCCTAATCGGTAGTAAGCCATTTTTTTTTTATTGTATAGAGAGTTCAAATGCGCAGCGGAATTTCTCCTACGCGCATAGAGCCTCAACCACTCAGAGCTTAGTTCATGCTGCCGCGCTCGTTGCGGCTAATGGCTTACAAATCTAAAATTCGAGGTTAAACTCGATAACCAAGTGGATAATTGCCGGGTACTTCAGTGTTGATGTTAAGAACACAAAATTGTGAAAAATTATCATTTTAACTTTTGTTTAGAAGTATTGCATTTTATATTACACCCCCCCCCCCCCCCCCCACAGAATTCAGTCGGCAATTACGAATATCAACCCACATAACTAAATAAGAGAAAATTCATTCTTGGACAACGAAAAGGTACCATAAATAAATACGTAAATAAGTACGGATTCCTTTTGAAAATGTATCGGAACATAAATTTTCATAAAATTCAGAGGAAATAATGAAGGTTCCGAGCAAATAGTAATATAATTATTTTAACACTTGCTTCTAGACGGAAATTGAACAAATTGTACAAATACAGAATAACATTTAAAATTTTACATCCATAAGTAATGAATCATAAAATTCAAAATATATATCGAAATTCATTCAATATTTCAATTTTACATCCATAAGGAAATGAATTATAAAATAGAATATTAACACCTATACAGCATGACAATTTGTACAAATTCCTACTTACGCAGTTCAAAATTAAAAGAATAAGCAATAAATTCATAGCATACAAATCACTTTACGTTGATTTAAGTTATCAGGTTAAAATTAAGTCTTACCTGGATGGCCAAAGTATATGGCCTAGCCAACCAAAATTATCTATGAAATTTTCGCAATAATAAATTGCATTGCTTTTGAGACCATTGATTTTAAATTAAATTTAAATTTCACAAGTCCAAAATATGACCCAGAAAGGGAGATAGAAAAGCCAATGGTTGCAGAGTTCAGGGTTGACGTCACGGAAAAACTGGGGGTCATCTTTGCCCAGGGACCAGCCCACCCCCTCTGCTCACCTAGTAAACATCAGCTATTGTTTATTCGACCTCGACATGCCTAAATTTTCAGGTCAGATCCAGGCGGCAGGCCTAGTGAGCCGGGCCCAGAACCCTTTTAACCCACCGACCACTCTCGTTTTATTGCCCCTCCCTCCTTCAGTGGGGCGACACAAGCTCGTCAAAACCCATCAGCAGAGCAAAGAACGGTCAAAAGTAGGTTGAAGGTACTCACCCTTGACCATGGGAAGCAAAATTGCTACCCAACCCAAGAAGCTAAAAACAGCATGTTTCACCCTACTTTGAAAATACAAGCCTAAATTCCAAACAAGAACTAAGACAGATCAAAAACATTGATGTTGTGAATAAAATATTTAAATTTTTTTTACAGCATATTGACACTTGATATGTACTACAAATTTGTAACAACTGTATGACTTAAGAAAATGTTTTCATGTTTTTCAGAAATAAAATGAGGTTAAGAAAGATGAAAAGTGTCATGGATGGCAGAGCAAAGTAGATGAGGGAAAGACACATGGAAAGAAAGGGTCAAAACCAGTGTGAATAAAAGATAAATCAAAAGATAAGTGGTTTTACCCATGTGATGATGAATTACAAAACTAATATACCCTCCCCACCCTCTTTGCCGTCCGTAAAAGTTAAAACAGTCACCATTAAATAACGGAATAAAAATGAAAAAAAAACTTGTCAGGGTCAATGGATTGGACCATACTTGTCAGGGTCAATGGATTGGATCATACTTGTCAGGGTCAATGGATTGGACCATACTTGTCACGGTCAATGGATTGGACCAAAACTTGTCAGGGTCAATGGATTGGACCAAAACCTTTCAGTGTCAGTTTAATTGACTACTAGATGAGACGATAATTGCTTATCTCCAGGAACTGAACAGTATTCCAAGGGAATCGGGCCATTCCCAAGGTTTATTAAATTATTCAAAATTAAGACAGCAGGTCAAATGTACCGTAACACTGTATTAAGAACTATGAAACGCAGGTTTGCTAGAAACTCTGCAAATCAGGTCATAAAAGCAGCAGCATTTAGATATTGCCTAAAGGAAAAAAAAAAGAAATAATACCAATAAGAAAATAAAATAAGAAAAATTTATAATGAAATATGGTATAACGCAATATCGCTGCATAGACATATTCTGGATGATAATATGTTACACGAGTTGCTTTGCCTTGCGCAGGAGCACTCATTGTTGGTACTAGTGGTTGTATTGTTGGTATTTTGCAGCGCACGACACGCACATGCATAAAAACGAATGATAATAGAGTTAGAAAAACACTAGGCTCCCGGCTATGAAATAAAGAAATTGGCATAATATAGTATTTGGAATAAAGATGTTTCTTAAAGGGATTATGTGACGCCTGAGGGTGATTGGTCTCTTTGTAGTGTCACATAATTAGTCGAAAGGGCAATACACCATGACTTACATTTCTTAAAGTCATGCACTCGTCAAAAGGGGCGATAATTGCACATGTAACTATCATACTATACATAAATAATGTAAATCGAGAAAAAATAAATAAAAAAAATGGCATAAGAAATGAGTAACACTACTTGATATGCCACGGATTGCCAAATCATAGCCAAAATATGGAAATTATTTTCATATACTGAAATATTCGAAATACTGATTTTCAGTCTGGATTAAAATGGTTAATTAGACATTTTTCAAAGGGCATACGTACAGATTACACTTAAAATCGGGGCTAACCAAAATTGACTTTGGAAACGAAAAATCCCTACCCCCCCCCCCCCTCCATGTCTTATTATTCTATCTATGAGTTGCTAACTAACAAGCATGTTAGAAGGCTTAAAATTTAGTACTCGCCAATTTGGATTTCATTCATGAACCAAAGAATTGATAAATGATACAGAAATATACAAATTTCTGCGGCGATGTATAAGTTAGTATAACTATGTTTAGATTACAAGACATTTATTTATAAGAGTGTAATGCTATTGTATCCCGATGAAATCCTGTCTCAAATTGCCATACGAAAGGGAAAGTAAAATAGATTGACAACGTCAATCAGAAAGGTTCATAACAAACTAGAGATGTACATGATTTAAAAAAATCATGACTTTGGCTTGAAAGAAAAAAAAATAATAAATTACGGTCACGATTTTGGCATCGAGTGACATTCTTCAAACTTCAAAGAGGCAAAGAAAACAGGATTTCAAAAGGAGAAAGAAACTTTGAGTTTCAAACACAGCGTATAATGTTGTCCAGTTTCTCTTCTCGTTATCCAGCCATGCGGAACGGGGTCAAATGAGCTACCAGCAGCCAAAACGAAAACAGAGAGAGAGGGAATCCCAACACAGCCTTGAACGACCTTGGCCGAAGATGCGGCCAACTCAAGGCTGATGAGGACGCAGATGAGGAGATAGTATTCCACCCTCCCAAACGAGAGGGAAACCAGATGCAAATTAAAAAGAATGGAGAGGAAGATACAAACAGCTACAAACTTATAAAGTTAAAATGTAAATTTGTTCAATTACATGGAATTGCAATGTTCAGGTCATGCATGCACAAAAACTTTAGCTACTAATAGTTAATCCAAATGCCAACCCAGAATAGGTTGCTCATATTAATGAGGCAATTAATTACACAATACATGATACATGTTCTGGCTGTAGCGGGGGACTTTTTCCTCAAGAACGGGGTTGTATTTCCTAGCCGCACAACAATTTACGGAAACTATGGGCCTGTTGGTGAAATACAAAGCTCTTACTAGGGTCATGTGGGGTGATTTTTCTGTAAATAAAGAAGCTGGGTTTGGAAGCTAAAATGCAGGAACCATTAAGGTACCGTGATTTTAGTTTAGACAGGGATTATGTTAAGGGTTAATTAAGCCTAATTAGTCTTTATTACAGAAACAATACAGCTAATTAATTATATGCATAATTTCATAAATATCATACATTTAATAAATGCATGAATCAAATATTACTCATGCCAGACCCAAAATGGCTCCAGCGACTAAGATATAGAAGGAGCCCGTTTCTAAGAAGACCGGAACTGTGTACATTCCTTTGTAAATTGAACCAGCGTAATTACAGCTATTGTTAAGTTAAGGAGATGGCATTTCTCACTGAGACATTATTTACGACACGATCAGCGAAGCGTAGATTTTCCAGAAGGAATTCCAATTAGTTCGGACGTCATCCTTGATCGAACACGATCCTAATTACAACAGTTAAATTATTGCACGAAGGTCTGCAGGTGACAGTTCATTAAAGCGGCGAGCTACTCAAGCGCGCAATACCAGAATCAGCTGATGCGCCTCGAACGCGACAATACAATGATAGACAAGCGCAACGGTACCTAATTCACTTTTAGAACCTGAACTGTCAAGACACGCAATTTCTATTCAGCACACTAATCAATCAAATAGATTGCTAAGCGGTAACACACTAGTATTTAAGCGGACTTCAGGAATGCGGCATCATCATTCGACTTTTACAGGTTTACACGTTGCCACCATTCTCTGAGTCCTGCTGTCCACCGACGTACAAAAGCCGTACCGCGCACCCGACGCACAGTGCCGGGAGACGGGAAGCCGGGTGACCGAACGTCAGCTACAGCGGAGTTCACGGGAGATAAGTATCATTCCGTATCATTAACAACGATTGTTGTACTTGAATTATAGTAAGCCGAGTGCTTAATCTTTAAATACCAGTCATTATTAATTATCCTTTATTAGGAATTATTCCGAATGCTACCGTAGTACGAATGCCAATCGCCAACTATTGTTGATGTAATGTAACCAAAACCGATCTCGAAATACAATCCTTATAATTCGATTATTGACCAGTGTGGTCCATATTTTGTACAACGGAGAGTAGATTAAAGGTCCAACATATTATTGAATTGTTGCTTATCATTGCGCCTCCCATTTTAAGTGCCATATTCATGTATTATATTTAGGTTGAATACAACTGACTCCATCCTGACAATAATGGTTTATTTTAGGACAATTGCTCACTAGAATAGATCATTACAACAGCACATCGTCCCTCTTTGGACGAGATTTGGAAACTAATGATGATAATAGCGCCATAGAGTCCGACACTATTCAGCAGACTCCAAAACCAGTAAACAAAAAATCCAAACGGAAAGTAATTTCGCCAATTCAAGAAGTTGCTTCCGAAACCGAAACCAAAAAACGTTCTCCGGATTTAGGACGTCACAAAGGACTAAAAAAAGCACCTAACTGTTTGAATTTATAAATTAAAAACGCACTAATGCAACTGTAGCTTTGTTGTATTGTAAATTAGTTATTCGTTAGCCTAATAGAAGGTTATTTTTAAATTGTGCCGTGCTGGCAAAAGTGTCGCGTTTTGGTTATGTGTGCCCCGAATTAACAAGGTAAATTTTAATTGTTGTCGTGAGACAAACATGTGCTCGTAACTTGTTATTCGTAAGGAAAACAGATTCCTTGGTTTTAATCTTATATGTTTTTTATTTTCATGGTAACATCGACTTGTGTGTGCATGGAGCCAAAGTAAAGCCACTCAAGTTAAGATGTAGATGTTCAACGAAACTGTAGCCACAATATGCTACAATATCTGAAGTGCTGCAAAAGTCTTCAAAATTCAGCAAAATTCTCGACCTGAAGTCTACAAAATTCAAAATAAAAAATTGTTGAACATTGCCATTGTCTATACCCTAAAAATAAAGCAAGTAAATGTCAAAGCTGTAAAATTTAAGGTAAAAACCGTTTCACAGGCTATTCTCTAAAAAAAATTTTTCTTGAGATTTGAATGTTAAATTTAAGTTTTTTTTAGCTTTAAAAAAATGGACAAGCTAATTTCCTATGAAAGCGATTTGATATCTCCCTTGCTCTTTTAAGTAAAAACTTCTTCTTAAGGTTAGACAGTGACAGTAGAAATACATGTTATAGAAAAAAATTGTTTCTTTTTGTTTCAGGAAGTTAAGAATTTTTTTTTCAGTTTTTTTATTTCTGTTGTTAGTGTGGTGTCGTCACGTGTGGCACCACAATAGTTAGCAATCCTTGTTTACCTTTTGTTAACCCTAACCAGGGTAGATTAAATAGGTAGCGCCACCCTTTCTCTCACAACGGTAAACATTTGGTCTGAAAGAAATACCTGCTTTCAGAGATTTACCGCCAGAGGGCGCTGTCGTCAAGTAGCGGAAGCGCAAAGCATCATGGGGGATCACAACTATTTAGCGTCACTAAAACAAATTGATAACGGTAAGAATACAAAATTAATCGTTTAAAAAATACATAATTCAAATTAGGATATTAAAATAATTTTAAGAAAAATCAGAACTGGCTGATCATTTTAATTTTTAATTCCAACATTCAATTTTTAAACGGGTTGTCGTTACGAGTGGAGCTAACTTTAACACATGGTTTTGTGGTCCGAGAACGCTCGACTAGCGTGTGCTTCGCCCGTTCAGGCTGAAGCTTCATCCGTGCTTTATGGTTATTTTAATGAGCTATATACAGTTTGAATCGAACACAGAATAAGTTCTTCAACTTCGGATGTTGTTCACGCACGAGATTTTCGTCTATTTCCGCAGGTATTGTCACTATTACAATGGTTACCATGGCAACAACACTCCCATTTTTTATTTCACGATTCGGCTCACGTGTTGCCTTCTGGTGCCGTTGGAGGAAGCAGGTCTTTTTTTAGCCCCCTTTTTAGAAAGCGTCACTACCTACTTAATCTACCCTGACCCTAACCTAGACTAACTAACTAATAGGAGTGCCATACATGTACTACTGATATACTGAACAGTATGGATCACCATAGATGTGACACATGACCAAGGTGTCACATGACAACTGTTATATAAAGCACTGTAACTCAATAAACATGTCCATTCCTGTGCTTGCATTAAGCTGTGTTCTAGTCGTTACTCTGCTGGGGGAACACCACGCAATAGGCTACCAAGACAGTCCACTCGTGGCTCTCAGCACGATTGGGAGAAGCCTTTCACCGAGAAGACGGTTCAGTCCCTCCATGTCCGAGCAGCTACTCTTTCAGAAAAGGCCCGTTTCTGCAGCGTGGCTTTCAAGGAAGCCTGTGCCTGGGTCAACACTCTTCCTTCCCCACAGCTCGGCACCCACCTTGACGACGGGTCTTTCTGCATTGCCATCGCCCTCCGCCCTGGCTGCTGTCGTATTTGTGAACTACTCGTTTGCCCTTGTGGAGCCCTGGTTTACTCGTCGGGCATCCACAGTCTGAGTTGTATGAAGAGTGCTGGTCGGTGGTTGCTTTCTTCCCCCATTCCCTATTTTCTCGTGTGTTGTTGGTTTGCACTGTGAAGCATTTTTGTGCGTAGATGTTATTTTATATTCATTTTGATCGCAAGACCTACGGGTTTTGCTTCACTGAACAGTCCAAAATATTGTGTTATTTTTTTGAAGACATGTTGTGTCCTCATTTCATTTTATAGTGTTTGTCTTTGTATTTTGTATTTTTTTAAAATCAGTGTTTAAATAAAGTGGAGTTCAAATTTTATGCAGATAAGATGTTGATTAGTTCATTCTTGGTGCGGTGGTCCTTGGCAAAGATTGCAAGACCATCACCATATACTAAAATAGCGGCTTTGTTCTTATAGGTGTATATGCAATTAGTTGCTTGTATTTTATTGTATCCTAGGTCCTCAAATTTTTTATCCAACTCTTCGAACCACTGTCGCCCAGATTGGTATAAACCATACAGTGCCTTATGGAGTCTCCAGACTACATTACTGTCTTGTTGGTATCCAGGAGCTGGTCACAATTATACGTCTTCCTGAAGTTTGCCGTACAAATATGCGCATTTTACATCCAGGTGACATGTTACCCGTCTGTAGCAAATGAATAACAAACACAAAGAAGTATCGCACTAGGGCCCGGGTCAGTATCTTGGCCAAGATCTTGGCAAGAAGGCAAGATCTTGTCAAGTTTATCAAGATCTTGCCAAGTTTGTTTAGATCTTGCCAAGGAGACAAGATCTTGGTTAAAACAATCAAGATCTTATCAAACTTTCTAAGATCTTGGATGGTTGGCCCCACACGCACGATCTTAACTGACTTGTCAAGATCTCTAGGAAAACATCGTTCGTTATCTTACTGTGAAAGTTCTCGTCACTATTAGAGTCCTCGTTGTGAAAATGAGCGGACATTTTCTACATAATTCCAGTAATTATGACTCTAATAATTGTCAAGATCTTGCGTGTGCATGGGCAAACGTTTTTATTACGTTATTATTATATTCACTGTTTGCTAAGAGTAATGCAGGGGACTTAGCAAGCCATCACCCTCCTCCAAAATATTATTTAATAATTTTAGAGGTGCACAGGGGTGCTGCAAGAAGTTAGGTACTTTCGAACCAGACAATGCTCTCATGAATAATCCTGCAGTTACAAATACTGCAATTTCCTACATCTATATATATAATACGCTTAGGTTGGGCAAGTAAATTCATCATTATGCACTATAATGAAAGGGGGCGAGCGACCGACAATGTCAAACAAATAGGTGTGGCCTGTAACAATCGAAATATTGCTTTAATAATGCTACCTGTTAGAGCCGACGTGAGTTTCAAAGTTGGTTCAGTAACAATCACTGCATGCACGACCGTCGTTGAGTTTATTGCGCTTGGTATCAGAACGTAGAAACTGGCAATTGAGCGTCCTCCATTGAAAAAAGACATTTACTTCCATAACAAAACAAATCAGCACGGGTTGAAATAGAGGGGGAGCAGGGATGGGGATATACAGACCACTCAATAGGGGAATCCGGATCGGGGAAGGGAAGGTGGGACGGGAAAGGGGTTACGGGGGGAGGGGGGGCATGGGGGAAAATCAGACCATACAACTGGGTAGGGCGCAGGGGAGTTCGGAAGAGGAAGCAGGGGGCAGTCGGCACCCTTTTCTTTCCATACTGCCCACTACAGTATTTCGCTCAGGTATGCGGGAACCGGCTAGACCGGCGCAGTGGTGCCTACAGGAATAACTCCTCACTGTCATTTTAGGGGGGTGGGGGGGGGGGTGGACAAATATCGATATATTTATTATATAACAACAACACACCACTAATCACAACATAAATGACCCGTCAACAGTCAACACAACACATAAATCCAGAAAAAATATGTTTTAGTTTACAAGTTTACGCACGGATGAATATTGATTGAAGACAAAGCAGAACAGTAGATGCTGTTGCAGCACCCGGCTATTAGGGATCGGTCATTATTTATCGCCGGGGAGGGGGGAAAGAAAATTGGGGGGTTGGAGGTCATTGCATTTTTGGATCCTCTCGAGGGGAGATCATACATTTTTCAGGTCCTGTTAAGAGGGGGAGGACCAACTGGAAGAAAAAACCATTTTTGGACCTAAAAAATGGCACTTTCAGCAGTCAAACTTTCTAAAAATGCCTCACCCCAGACCCCCCCATGATATCATTGTTACAAGACTTTGGGGATGTTAGTACCTTTTCTGCAGGTATAGTTTGTACAAATAATTTCATATAAGAGCCTTGGCACCTGGTTTCTTGGCTTCTTAGATCATTCAGGTCCTAAATATGTCACGGATGAGGGCATACTAGTCAAACAGTGTGTTCATCATACTTATTATGTCAATCTTGACAAAAGATGGGTGTAAGGAACATTTTACAGAACATTTTTAATCCAACATATCTTTTCGTTAAAAACAAGGCACGTTTCCTTACATCTAATGGTGTGGAGAGCTACTTACTTATTTTGCTAAAGCACTAATCTTGGGCTACAGGAATCATCTGCAGACAGTCTCAACGGGTATACGAAATGCACAATTTTGTTTTTGGGGGGAGGGTTCACATTATTTTTGAACCGTGAATGGGGGCAGTCAATATTTTTTCAGGGTCTCTTAGGGATGGTCATCTAAAATTTGGTGGTCACGTTATCATTTCCTCCTCCCCCCCCCCCC
>JAHWFP010222091.1:14114-28044 GCA_023313725.1 Lithobius niger | reverse complement strand
TGAAGAAAAAAATTAATTTTCGAAACTAAATCACTTAAGTTAATTGATATTGTTTGTGGCACACTATTTCGAAATTACAGGAATTTACACTAAAGTATTGTTCTTTTTTAAACGTACTAGGCTAGTAACGCGGTTCTGAGCTGAATCCAAACTATAGAAGGAACAATACAGAATTGTTATTTGTCCAAGTGGTCTTCATGCTAAACCATTTTTCGCAATGAAAAACTGTTTCAATCATAGTCAATTCAAACAAGCACGCATAAAGAATGCTTACTAAAATACACTGCACTCCTTTTGTTTAGGGTTTGGTTCACAGTTTCACATCAGGAAAATGATTTAAAAAAAGAAAAACGTTTCCTACTAAACTTCCATGACTGCATCGTAATGGGCTGGGCATGTATGTACCCCTACACCTACCTACAAGGCAGGGACTAATGCACTGGAAACAAAACCAGGAAATAGTATTGCATTTTATTTACGTTTCTGTTCTTTTGTGTTCTGTTTTGTTTTTGTTCTTTTGTGTTTTATTTGTTTCTGTTCTTTTGTGTTCTGTTTTGTTTTTGTTCTTTTGTGTTCTGTTTTGTTTTTGTTCTTTTGTGTTCTGCTTTGTTTCTGTTCTTTTGTGTCGTTAAAATGAAACATAACTTGATTGTTTTGAGCCCTGTAGCAGAGTAGCCAATTTCGAGTGGTGCGGGAAAATTTTGAAGAATGACATATATCCCATATCACTTTAGTTGAAGTTTGTCTAGCGGCGTAACATTTTACGAACTACACCCATACAATTATTACAACTAAGGCTACATAATTTTATTGAATTGAAATTATACGCAGGAAAGTCCACAAAAACACAGCACAAATATATCTTGGCTTAACATCTGACGAACTACTCATAAATTTATTACGACTTCGGCTGCGTAATTCTCTGGTCCTAAAATTATATAAATGCAAACCACAAAAAAAAGGAAAACAGAAATTTAGCTATAAGCTTAATATTTTACGAGCTACCCATACAATTATAACTATTGCTGCATAGTTCTATGGATTTAAAATTATATGCGGGTGATGCACAAAAACGCAGAGCAACATTTTTTTTTTAAGTCCTACACTTTTACCAAAGCTTTTGAAAAAAAAAAGTGAAAATCGGTATCATTTTTCGGATCCAAAATCCAATTCTGATTCCGAAAAAGTTGGTTCTATTTACCCTAAATTTTTGAAAAAGAACTTAGAAAAAGTTTCAACTTTCGTTCAGTATATAGCTAAGATGCAGTAGACTATTTATTGTAGTGCATCATAGCTACACCGAACGAAATTTAAATTAAATTAAAAGTTGAATCTTTTTCAAAAATTTCGAAAAATAGGCTCACATTTTCAGAATCGGAATTGGAATTTGGATTCAGAAAGGGGGTGTAAAAAAAGTTTCTTAAAACTAAGAAAACAAATTTAGATTAAAATAAATTTTTGCTATGCGGTTTTTGTGGACCACCCTGTATACAGTGCTTAATTTGATATTAGGCAACCGAGTGAAATTTGCAAATTGAGTTCGTTCGCAAATCCACAGGGTGGCGGTGAAGAACGCCAAGGAGCAGATACAAGACAGTTCAACATAAACATCCGAATTAAAAATGCTACGTTTCGAAACAAACATGTTTTATTATAAATAACACAAAATAACACACAAAGTAACGCAGATGTATAATTTCCATTACCTACCACAAAACATTTTTTGGACACGTAAAACGTTAATTTTGACTTGCTAATTTTGCATAAGTGTGTTCCCCAGAATGGAATTGCAATTCACACGGATTTAATCACATTAGACCACTAAAAAAGGCATTCGTACAGTTATTTTGTAGTCCCATACGTCCATAAAGTGGAGTATGGTTAGATCTCGGGCCCTGTTAGCTTGGAGGCCAGGACACTGTCGACTCGCCTCCACTTTGCTCGTTATGCTTACCTTCTCAGAGAGCCCTCCTAATGGTCACTTTTAGTAACTGGACCTTATTTTAATTTTCATTTATGTGTGAGATATTCGTAGTGATTGTCACGGAGTTGAATCACTATATATATATGCCACTCAACGGATAGTGTCGGATGCACCATTACATTGGTACCTCACGATTTGGTCTCTCACACGTATGTCCATGCTTCATCAAAGTAAGTTGCTTCACAATATAAATCAACCATTATTGTTGTGCCGCATAAAAAGCGGTACTAGAAACATGCCTTCCGCTCACGAGTTACGAATTTTTATGTAGCCCAGATACACAGGAGCGAGCAGTGTGAAGTGTGCGTAAAATGTGATTGAAGCAACTTACTTTGGTGAAACATGGACATACGTGCATGTGAGAGACCAAATCGTGACATACCAATGTAATGGTGCATCCGACACCATCCGTGAGTAGCTAGTATATAAATAGTTCCTAATGCTACTAAATAAGTCTTTCAATAAGGTTGATTGGGTCTGGCTCCGCTTAGTGAACCCCAATGACGGCTGTTTAATTACGGCTAACAAACGCCGATTTTCGTTCGTTTCGCTCACTCAATCAGAGCATCCCCCAAAGTCGCTCCTTCTTGGTCTTTTCATTTTTGCAATGTGTCGTCTTTGCAAGTTGTCGACGCGCCATTAAGCTTCAATCCCCCCCCCCCCTCTTCGACAATTTTTCCTCCACTAGAGTGGGGGGGGGGGGTGAGGTGGTCGTCCTTCCCGCTCTCTATTTCCCCCCGTTCCTCTTTCCTATACTTTTTCATTTGATCCATTTTCCTTTGCGTCGTTTTTAAAAATCGTTTATTGAGTTCGAAGATTCATTCAGGATGAAATTATCTGCTTCTGCCAGTCTTTTTTGTAAATCTTTAACCCCACGTCACGCGGTATTGCCACATGGCAACATTTGACTGAAGGTTAAAAATCTGAGTTCCAACTCGCACTGCAAGTTTTGTGAGGGGCCCCCGGGGACCCCGTGCAAAGCGAGCAGCAACAGGCCACTGGTCAGCATCTCCGTCTCCAAACCAAGCGAATGCTGGTTCGAATCCCATGACTGACCCAACCATCATATGGTCCTTAAAAAAAGTATCAGAAATTAATTCTTGCAACTAAGGGTTAATAAGTTGATTTTTAATGCTGACAATTGTGTTTGCTGTTTCACCGAACAATAGCGTTTGCTATTTTACCTGAAGCATTTGTTTTGTCTGTTAAAGCTTTGTCTCCACGTTGTTTTGTTTACAGACTGTTTGGATTCATCTCTCTAAAAGCTAAACAAAACAACTCTACGCCGAGTCCTCACCACTGATCGAACAAGTAAGAGTTTTGTAAACACAGGTAAGCTATAAGACATGCTATTTTCAATTTCATACCGTCAATAGCGCTCGAAATTTAGTATCACTTTTTTTCCAGTTATCCTTAACCATATTGCTAGAGATGAACGGTGAAAAATAGGCAAGGCTGTTTAGCAAGTTGGGTTTTAAGTAGATATGAATTACGCGCAGCTTTAATCTTGTAACTCGTTGTTTAAGATAAACAACGTGAAAGCGGATTAGGTTATCATCCTTGTTATTATGGCTGTTGGCACACGTTGCAAAGACACGCATTAATCCTGTGGATGTGGTGGACTTATCGTACAAGTGCACAATAAATCAAAGAATGTTAAGTCGAGAACAGAACCGTCTTGGAATTTTCAAGAACAACTGCGAGGAGGGGAAGGAACTTAAGGGCTTTTCGCAATAATTTTCTTGTTCAGGTGAAAAACAACGGAAGTCAGTTCGGTTAATATTTTTTTAAATATACCGAGATAGTTGTAAATAGTTTTCGTAAGTACAGTACCGTGTACAAGCAAATTAAGGCATAAGCCGGACATTTAGTAAAGCTCAGTAAGGCCTATAACCCACGGGATTTGGCTAGTTTAGTAGGTTTTCAAGTCAACGAAAGTGAAAGACATAATTTGTTAGGCTTTGATTTGCTGTGCATAATTATAGTAAACTAGAGGAAGCCCGTGCTACGCACGGCCGGGTTTGAATGTACCGTTTGCAACAGTGGTGCGGTTTGGTTGCTTATGTGCATGTACATATTTTACCCAATTAATTTTCTTCAATCCAAGTTTTGTGCACATTGGCTAACAATCGCTTCCACCGAATTAAATGTATTTAATCCAAGTTTGGGGCATACTGGCTAACAAATAACTTGGTGCGACCAGGAGCAAATAAATGCCACACACATCCTGGGAGTATGCTGTAACTTTCGCTTTGTGTTCCTCCATTTGCACAAGGCCATCTGGGAGAGAGCCAGCAGGTTTCAGCCCAAGCCAGTTGATTTGACATTGCCAAAATCTTATTTTACCAAACTATACTGCTAAGAGGCTGCATCTTCCTAGTACACGCGAGAACTGGCGTGTATAGTCGGGAGACGCGACACGCAATTTCTACTCCAGTCGGCCTTGGCTCGAGAAACAAATTGCATTCCTCATTGGTGTTTGTTAGACCATTGCTGGAATATGCAACCCCAGTGTGGTCTCCTAGCCTTGCTAAAGATATTGATCTGTTGGAGTCAGTCCAGAGGAAGTTTACCAAGAGACTTCCTGGATTGAGACATGTCCACCACTTGGAACGCCTGACTCGGTCTGGACTTGAACTTCTTGAGCTTAGAAGACTTCGCTTTGATCTGATCCTTACTCACAAGATTCTTCGAGAACTTATCTCAGTGGACTTACCACTTTTTGATCCAGCACCCACTACATATCACACCCGTGGTCACCCTTGGCGGTTGGCCGTTCCTGGTTCAAGAATGGAGTGCCGGAAAAATTTGTTCTCTGTTCGTGTGGTCCCAGTGTGGAATGCCCTAAGTTCTGAGACAGTATGCATGGACACGGAATCAGGCTTTCGCCGAATGCTGATGACTCAGGATCTCCGCAAATTTCTTAAGAGAAATCTTTAGATCATTGATGGCTTTTCAGTTTTCTCTTGTTTTTGTTTTTTGTTTTTTAAATTAGTATCATCTTCATACCCTTGCATTTTGCTAGCTTTCTTAGACGTAAATCAGGTCCGGTGTCAGTGGCTCACACCCCTTCCGGTACACCTTCCACATTAATGTGGTAAACTATTCATTTATTATTATTATAAATTCGTTCAAGTGCTAGCTCTTGCGAACTAACACTTGATTGGGCTATACGAATTGAAACACAGGGGGTATTTTTCACCCATATTTATTGGCCAAAAGCTTATACAGCGTAATTTTTAACGTAGGTTTTCCGCAAAAGTAAAAACGGACACAAGTTCGAAAACTGGCCAAGTAGCATCAGGCTCGGTACGAACGGTGGGACAAACGGTAGAATTGTGTGGGAGACTCCTCTTTATGCCTCTCGCTCCTGGGACCCTATTAATCGCTTTCAAATCGCATGGTTTTATCAAAAGTGGTGTGTGATAGAATGGGCAAGCTACGATTTTGGGGAGCTTTTGGGTAAAAACCACAAACGATTTGAAAAGCGTAACTGGAGAATACGGTCCCTGGTGCGAGTAATAACCAACAACTGATGTCTAAATTACGAAATAAGAAAAAAATATAAAATTTTATTTAAAAAAAAAAAAGGGAAAAAATTGAGGAATGTGTGCCAAATTCTAAATCGCTCACGCTTTTGGACCTATCGGAAATGGTCCAAATTTCATTCCAATCAGATTGTGTTTGGTAGTAACTGCTATTAGAAAAAAAATTTAAAAAAAAAACCCAATCTCCCGATTAACCAGGCCATCAGCACAGTAAATCAACATAAACAAGAGGCTTTCATTTAACAATGTGCACATTTAAACTTAAGCTTCGTCAGTTGATAACGTTACACGAATGTAAAAAAGGGTATGGTTTATGTTGATTTACTGCATTGGTGGGTTGGTTTTCAGTGTCACTGGTTAACCAAGCATGTGTATGGTGGCCAGTAAAGGCTACCCGTTTTTTACATCAGTAGCTTCACATTTTTCTCTCCAATGTCTCCACTGATAAGGTGATGACGATTACGACATGTCGACTGTTGCATGGCTGGTTTAAACTTTCCTGACGTGTTATGGTGGGAACACAGTAATGTTCTGTAGGATTGTGGGAAATGCGGACTAGCAAGAGCCGACGGACTCGTTCCCTCGCGTAACAAATGTGTGGTGTTAGTGCACACGCATAGTCGATACAAAAAAGAGTGATTAGGTGTGAAAAATTTACAACATTATTTCACTCGTTTCAGTAAACGTGATTTTCAACCTTATTAACATGTCAGGATCCACGAGATATAACCTTTCGAAATTTTGCTGTCCCTCATTCAATTCGTCTGTCCGGCTGGTGAAACCAAAATTGGACTACCGTACTCTTCAAGACTGACTGCAGGCACTAGTTTTAAAACATGTTTTTATGTAATAAATATTTCCTGAAAATGACTTTTGAATTTGACCGGACCTATTTTCCATTTTACACACGATGATCGATACTAACTATAGGTTAAATGACTATTTAATAAAAAAAAAAAAAAAACTGCTAGTGAGTCACTGTGTTGAATATCGAAAAAAAGAATGGGTTGGTCCCAGGGGCTGTAAATTCAGTTCGTCTTTTACAAGTGAGTAAAAAAAAAGAAGAATCAGGCACCTAGTACAATTCTTGATAATTAGAAACATCTCGTGTGGAAGATGGCGTTTCTTATCGACGGAACAAGAAACTCTTCTCATATCTAGCATTTATTTACAAGGCTCCCAATTCTCCCTTAAGAGCTCTTCTTATCGCTCCTTTTCCAATTTCCCATTGTTGCACTCATTTGGTTCTTCCGGAACGCATTCCCGACCACTTTTAATTATCAGTCGAACAGTTATCGAGCTCGCTTCATGCGTTCCTCTCCAACCGCACCGCTCTCTGATTGGCTGCAGGGAGGGAGGGGCACGAAGGGGGTGGCAGTGGGTCCCGAGGGATTTGGACCGGCCCTTTGGCTACGAGCTGCTGCGTTTGGAGGGCAACCACCAACGCTTTATCATCCTCATCACCAATCCTCACCCCCCGCCAACGCATTAAATAAAACTTAATTTCCTACCAACATTGTAGCTAACTACACGTTTTTATTCTTCATCGTGTTCGTTAGAAATTGAAGAATTTCACTGAAACGTCTTGCGATGCGTTCGTTCTATTCACAAGTACGAAATATTATACGACGCTTACAGTTTGTGAGTCTCTTTGGTTTAAAATGAAATAAAAATAAAAGCCATTGGTTGATGATGAATGTGTCTTATTACTGAAATTTACAGCTAGGCTAAAAAATTGACGTAATGGATTAAAGCAAAATTAAGTGAAGTGAATTCATCTAAGGGACTGGTCATTATTTATCGCCCGGGGGGAATTTAGGGGTTCATCGATTTTTTTTTTTTTTGGGGGGGTTAACGTTTCAGGACCGTCACACAAAAAAATACTGACCAAACTGGAGGTAAAATTCTTTTTTGGACCTCGAAAATAACATGACACTTTCAACAGTCAAAATTTCTAAAAACACGGTAGCTTTTGCTGGAGACCTCCCTCGTGTAAGTTTTTATAGATTTTCACGTTATTTCTAGTGTCATCCGGTGAATAGTTCTTTAAAACCACTTTCTAAAAAGGTTTTTGAGTTGGGGTATTTTCATATTGCACGTGTTGATGTTGTAAATAACATGGACTCTCAACTGCATTAGTAATGCCAAGATGCATCACTTACATCAAAAGTTATTGTACCATCATGAATCTCGGTCCAAAGATGATTTGAAAAACTTGCGGTTTTCAAAAACATACTTTAAGTCATGGCTGGTTTTCCACACAATCAGGAACCTGTTGATGCGAAATGCTATTCTTTTTGTTAGTCCACGTTAAATTATCTATACTTAAGCTGAAAAGGCATAAGAAAAACTTAACTTTTTGCGAGGGGCAGTAAGATAATTTTGGACCTTGTTGGGGGAAGGGGGGGGGGCCCCAAACGAAAAAATGGGCAAACGGGGGCGGATGAAAACATTCCGCAAACACATGAGGGACCGTAAGTGGCCAGTGACAAAAATGGCATTCAGGAAGAAATTCTCCCCTCAAAAGGAAACATTGTGTGAGGTTGGTGTAACCAATGCGTAAACTGATCAACACCACCACTTCTTGGTGACTGTAGCGACAAGATGAGTGCCGTACCTGGAACAGTGCCTTTTATAGTTTGCAACTTATCACCGTCTTGTTTTTTTCCACAAGAATTGCCAAGCAGCATGCAACCTCAGACGAAGATTTGGAAAGACGTCAGAGGAAACAAGATTGAGATCCCTTTCGAGATGACTAGAAAGGGACCTTTTTACAGCTGCATCAGCGTATTCATTCCCAGCAGAAAATCACAGTCTTCCACTGGCCAGGCAAGTTGGAAAGCAGACTTTGGATTCGCTGGGTCAAGGGGTTCCGAGGGTTGTACGATGCCAAGCCCTCCAGGATACTCATGTAATCACTGACTAGGATAAAATGCGTGCCCTGCAGGTCAAGGATCCATTCGATAGCAAGACCCAGTGCTAAACGCTCTGCCGAAAACACAGAATAGCCTGATGGAAGGCGATGGGTAACAATCACCCCCTCATTACACAAAAGCACATGTTATGCCAACCTCTGACTTCGATCCATCAATGAACAGCCACTGATATCCGAAGTACTGATAACACAGCTGCCGGAACTCCTGCAAGTACCTTGCGGTTGGAGTGGAACTTTATGGAAGAACTGCCAGACGAAAAGTGAAAATGCCACTTGGGACAATCCAAATGACTACTAGCATTTTTCCAAGCCTAAAGACATGAGGCATTTGAAAGGCAATATGCCAACAGACTGCTGGATCACCTTTACGCACACCACATCTGCCAACCCCAAGTCTCGTCCAAAAACGATGGCCCAAGTAAGACTGGATTGCACAGCACCCAATAGTACAGCGTACTGAATGGCAAGCTGCTGCAGGCAGATTACCAAAAGAGGCTTTGAGAGAAGGTTCACACGTCATGGGCACCTGAGTAATGAACAGGGTTTGGCTAATTCGAATTCTATATGCTAAGCACCAGGAAGGTCCAGGAATTGTGCCTTTTCCTCCTTAATCTACTGGATAGTTCGAAGTAATATTGAAGTAATTTAGTAGCAATTTGAAGCAACAATTAATTAATAGATTACGAGTATGCAGCATGGCAACAACAACACATAAACAACAATTCTAGCTATTCGAATCGTTACGTACGAGTTCGACTTCAGTCAGCTAAGAGAATAACCTAATCTAAGAATTAATTTCAAATATATTGCTGTGGTATTTACTTATATCATATTTAAATTCACAGTCGGCGTGAATCATTGCAAAAAAATGAACCTCTCTACATTAGAAACAAGTTGTGATATCTACCCAAAACAACTACAAATTTCCACCGTTTACATCGTTCAAAGTTGTAATCGTTCAAAGAATCAATATATACTTCAAACTTTAAATGAAATTATTGAAAATTTCAACTAAACAATTTTCACGTTTTTTATTTAACCTTCAAAGTATTTATTATACAGTTCGATTGGTATTTTACATCACGAATCTTAATGGCAAAATCTTTGCGAATCTTTTCGGTATATTCTGTCCTATTCAGAAATCATTAATTTATTGTTTGTCCATGAGGCCTGTTGTCCCTCATTTTATATTTCTTCAGAAGATACCTGCTGTCCCTCATACTCATTCAATCCAGAACAGATCAATCGTTACGTACCTTAATACGTTGCAAACTTCTACACCCTGCTTGTTTTTCAACTTCTTCCGTATCGTTTCCTCCACCCTAAGTCTCATCACTCGGCCGAAAATTCTCGGTTAAAAGTCCAATCGGTGGTGACATGTTTTATGGATTCTTGACAGCCTCAAGTCTGAACCACATCCGTCGGAAATGGTTTCTTTTCCTCTGTGATTTTCTCCCGTTTATTAAGAAGGATCATGTGTAGAGAGTCCCAGTTTGAGAGACGCGCGTCTGATGGCCCAACGACGGTTTTTAATGCTATGGAAACGATTTTCAGACTTGAAAATAAGGAGCACTTAAATATCTCAAGATTGGGTGGGGGGGGGGCCCCCCCGATGTAGCACACATCAGTTTAGTTAGGTCTCTCAGTCCTTTGGTTTAAGAATGAGTTGCTCTTGCTAAGCCAGTATAACCTAAACATGGGGCAAGGCAGCCAAATGGTTAGCACGACTGTTTCGTATGCCAGAGATCCCGTATTCGAGCTTGACCTCCGTCACCCTGAGAAGGACCCTGTGATCTCTCGATTGTGATGCCAGATCCAAAACTGTTAAAAATGTCCGTAACATTACGGTACAAAGAACTACTTCTAGTTCTTTTAACCGTAAAAATTTAGTATGAATCGGTATGAATCACCAGTATTGGCTTCGCGCACTAACATGTTCTATGCCCTCTGCCAGTACATATGAAACAGGTTCGAATCTCTAATTATTAGGATGTACAATGCATCCGAAGTTTACAGCTGAAAGAACTGGAAACAAATTACCAGTTCTGTGTACCGTAACTTTACAGAAATTTATAAGAGTGTAGGAATTTCCGATTGGAATTAACTAGCAAATTATAGGTGGGAGTGCATCGCACCTACAAAGTGTGACCTAATGTTTCAACTCCGTCCATAAAACTTGTTTCTTGTCTCACGGAACGACACTAGAGGGGGGGGGGGGGGCAAAATTTGGCGGAACCCCCAAAAACGCTTTAAATTACAAACCCATTTTAAAAAAAAACCACACCCACTCCCCCACCCGAAAAAATTAAAAGCTTTAATTTATACACTAAAGCCGAAACGAGCAAACGTTAAGAAAACCGAAGCATCTCTCTACGCATAAAATTTTTTTGAGTGTAGGAATTTCCGATTGGAACTAACTAGCAAATTATAGGTGGGAGCACTTCACACCTACAAAGTGCGACCTAATAGTTCAAGTGCTGCTCGTCTCGGTGCATGAAACTTGTTCCTTGTCACACGAAACAACATTAACGGGCAATGCCCCTAACATTTTTCCATACCCTACAAAATGCTGGCAGCTCCCCTGCCCGCAAAAATTAAAAGCTTTAATTTCTACCAAAATGTCGAAGCGAGCAAACGTCAAGAAACTCGACGCATTTCTCTGTATCAAATTTCGAGGCATCGAATTTCGCCGGAAACTACAAAATTCAGAACAAATTGAAAAAACATTTCGAAGTTTGTCAGCAATGAAGAACCCATTTTCCTCAAATCTGCTTGTAAAGGAATGCAAGTAAATGAAAGTCCAAACGAGTTTTATATTTATTAGGCTGCGAAACCCGAAAATAGATATGAACACATATTAGTGTTTGAGACCCCAGCTGTGAAAAGGTGATTAATTAATTGAAGGAGAAGCAGCACCTATGCTTGATTAATTTTAAAAGAAGCCTTTAAAATGCACATGCAAAAGTGAATTGAAGGATGAGGCCGGAAGTGATAATTACTGTACTGACAGTTGTTTTATTCAACGTAACCACCAAGATGGCTGTCCACCCAAATCAAAATTGTGCCCAGCCTTGCTGCCTAGACAGTTTATGGTAGCATCGCCACTGGACCTAACCTAATGTCAATGGTGTCACCGGCCACTCATAGTCCGTCACGTTTTTGTTGATTGTCACATGATGGTGTTCGTCACTGTTTCCACCTTCTGCTAAATATAGTGTGGCAATGATTCTATCATACCGTCCGTGTTTTTTTCCCCCAATTTTTGCAGTAGGTTCAGATCTGGTATAAGACCTAGATTTGGCGTTAGGTTAACATCTCTGTAATGTGTGGCAAAGTGGCATCTCGGACCACTTCACTGTGGCTTAGGTAGATTCTAACGACCTAGCTGTTGATACGCCATTAAGCGTCGATCCCCTCCCTAACCTAATCAAATAACGGTCAGCTGAAGAATCGTTTAACAGCAGTCATTTTGTAAGGTTTGCTTTAGAGGAAAACGTAGACCCTGTGCATCCTTACATGTCCACTATAATGCCTCATCCATAATGCTTCTTATAGTTAAAATAGATTGTAACAGCTTCGGAGATATTTCGTAAACGATCTCTGAACTGTTTCACCCAGTCTTTGATAAGGTACGGGGACAAGACCGGACTTGCATATTCAATTATGTGTCGTACAGTAATGTTGACACATCACCTCTCATTAGTCACAGGCATCTTGACCGCTATATAATAAAAATGCTAGAGCACTAGTTAAACTGTTGTACTTAAACTACTTGTTGTTGAACTACTTTTTTTTTCCATTTTCATTGGCCAACTGGTAATGTGTTCAGAAGAAAATAAATTAAAGCGCATTATTATTATTGGAAAAGATGAAATACTGAAATGAAATTCTTCAAATGTTAGAACAAGCAGCATTGGACATAATGCAATTGAGAACAGCACTTTAACTGTCTTTGATAAGATCTAGATAAGATCTAGACTTGTGGTTTGGTTAACTTCTCTGTAATGCGTGGCGAAGTGGCGACTCTGGCCACTATAACTGAGGTTGGCGCTGATGTCCTAGCTGTTGACAGGCCATTGAACCTCAACCCTACCCCCACACCTTTCGGCACCAGCCAGAACATTACCAGAAGAATAGCAGTGGATTACCTTGACACTCTACTACGTGTGAGACCTGATTTAAATCTCCGTATGTGACTATGCCTATTTCATGAATAAAACACTAAGCCAGTAGCACAGGCGACAAATCAACACACTTATATTTCGGTATCAACAAGAAATTGAAGCGATACCTTCTTCAGAGATAAAAGTAAAGGATAAAAAATTAAAAACACCTCACATACACTTTTATCTCTGAAGAAGGTATCGCTTCAATTTCTCGTTGATACCGAAATGAAAGTGTGTTGATTTGTCGCCTGGCTTAGTGTTTTATTCATCTAATTCTGCATATTGTACACATTGATGCCTATTTCATTCAGCGTGCGGAGTACGTGAAGGTTGAACCTGATCGTTTTCGTTCGACCTCAGAAATACAGTGTTGCTGGTTAGTGTTTTAGATATTAAACTGATTTTTTTTAATAAACTACTTTTCAACTACTTTATTTTTTACACCCATCTTATTAAAGAACCGTAACTGTAGTTGCGCCTAGGTTTATTCAAAAGTAGGTAGTTAGTAGTTGCAACTATTTTTTAACTGTAGTTAGTAACTGTAATTAAATTAGATTTTTGAGTAGTTGTTGCCCGTCACTATCTTTTCTACATTTCCATAATGCCTAACCCATAATGCTTTTTCTCCACAACCGCGGTCGTCTTGACCGCAGCAAAATAAAAACGCTAAGGCACATTTAATCATTTGGTTTAGAACTTAAAATTTAATGACGTAGGCTTAGCGATCAAAGAAAAAGCAGTGCCTGATATTATTTTTAGTACGTGGTTCGCTTTCAGTGTTATACGAGAAACATTCTCATTTTATAACAAATAATAAAATTTTTTTGTTGGTGGCTTTAATCGCAGCGCCATCTCCGTCACGCTACATGTCTCGTGACACAAGAGGAGCATAAAGATTGCAGCCGGTGGGAATTACGTCACAGTGGCAGGCCAAACCACAAACAAGTGGGCCATAAATTATTGGGACAGTCGTTATTAGCCCGCAGCCAAATAGGAATGCGCCAACTGCCGTTAATCATTCAGCACAAAACCGAGTGTGGCTCTAAAAACATCGTTTATCGCATCACGAATTTTTAGAAGACCCGCAGCTGACAGGGATTCAATCCGACCACGAAATAATGGAAAGCATTTTTTTTGTCCAACGAAGGTATAGAATGACACACGGCTCGGGAATTTCTGCGTTCATCATCTGATCTTAAATGGGTTCTGGATGAGGAACTCAAAAATCGTTTGGAATTCTTAATAGTTTTGGCCGATTGATATACCGCATGCCAGGCAATTTAAAGTGAACCTACTA
>JAHWFP010222090.1:0-14197 GCA_023313725.1 Lithobius niger | reverse complement strand
AGGAAGGAGGCGGCATCGGATTGACTTGCAGGTGACGGACGGTGTCATGTACGATTTTCCGTACGATAATACGGCTGAAGTCTGGGACAGTCTGCTCGACCGCCTTTAAGAGCTGCGAGCGACAAGGTGGATTCACCTGGGGTGTCGTCCGGGAGACTGATGCGCTTCTCGGCAGCAGGGGCGGGCACAGAGGGTGACGCGACGACAGTGTGTCATCTGATTAGCGCTTGAGTGCTGTAGCAGGGGGAGAAGGAGCGGCACGCCTGTGCCCTTCGTGGCTTGACGTGGACGTGACCTAGTCCTGGGTACGGGTCTTGCGTACCGATGACGTGCAGGGAGGAGGCGGCATCGGATTGACTTGCAGGTGACGGACGGTGTCAACTATTTCCCGTACGACACTGCTGCTGATGCTGAGGCCTTTCCGGGATGAATTGGGTGACGGGTCGAGCGGCGAGCTCCGGTCCGGAGTGTGGGCGAGTGTCGCACGGTGGAGGTTCCGTTTGGCGGCCCGGTAAGGGTCCTTGGCGGCTTGAAGGTCGTGCTGGAGGGACGACAGGTCCATTGGGGGGCGGGGGGGGGGGGGGAGAGAGGAGGACAGCGTGTGTTGGCCCGGGAGGAAGGGAGATTCAGACGATGCGACACCAGGAGCAAGCGTGGCATCGGGTAGGTGTCGTACGGGCTGGGTCGTAAGCGGCGTGCAGCCACAAGAGATGGAGACGTCTTACGACTTGATTCTTCACTCAGGACGTGGGGTTTTTTTTTTTTAAACCATGCTGAGACGAGCAGCAGTATGGACAGCAGCTGGTGATTTGAATTTCATTTCAGACCCGGGATCAGCCATGGACGAGACAAGTAGTGGGAAATGTAGATGGTTTCCAACTTGCTTCTTCACTCAAAGCGTGGGTTTAGGCCACGAATGAGACGAGCAGTAGTGTGGGCAGCAGCTGAAGTCTAGACAAGCAGAGTGCAAACGGCTTCCTTCTTGGTTCACTCAAACCGTGGGTTCAGGCCACGAATGAGACGAACAGTAGTAGACAGCAACAGGCGACTTGATTTTCACTCGAAACGTGGGGTCAGCCACGGTCGAGACAAGCAGTAAGAGGTGCGAGCGGCTTCCGTCTTGATTCACTCAGACGTGGTTTCTAGCCACGAGTGAGACTAGCAGCAGTAGACAGCAACAGGAGACTTGATCTTCACTCGAGATGTGGGGTTAGCCATGGACGAGACAAGCAGCAAGAGGCGCGAACGGCTTCCATCTTAGTCCACTCAGACGTGGATATTTAGCCACGAAAAAGACGGGCAGCAGTAGACAGCACAGGTGACCTGAGTTTCCCTCGAGACGTGGGGTTAACCACGGTCGAGACAAGCAGCAGAGGTGCAATGACTTCCGTCTTGGTTCACTCAAAACGTGGGTTCTAGCCCCAATTGAGCCGAGCAGCAATGGACAGCAACAGGTGACTTGATTTTCACTCGCGACGTGGGGTTAGCCACGGTCGAGACAAGCAGCAAGAGGTGCAAACGCCTTCCATCTTGGTTCACTCAAAACGTGGGTTCAAGCCACGATTGAGACGAGCAGCAGTGGACAGTGAGAGGTGACTTGATTTTCACTCGAGACAAGCAGCAAAAGGTGCAAACGGCTACCGTCTTGGTTTACTCAAAACGTGGGTTCTAGCCACGATTGAGACGAGCAGCAGAGCAATGGGGTGCAAACGGCTTCCGTCTTGGTTCTTCACTCAAAACGTGGGATCAGCCACGAGTGAGACAAGCAGCAGTGGACAGCAACAGTTGGCTTGGTAAGCCATGGTTGAGGGTCTTGAGTCTTGATCCCGTTGAATGAAGCTAGATCGTGACGACATCGTGTGACGGGTTGCATGCGACACGTCACATCCGTGAGGGCTAGAGCTTAGTCGAGGCGTGTGGCGGGCGGCGATGAGCCGCATGTTCTTCGGGCGACAGAGACGAGTCGGTGGTTGTGTCGTTCGGCAGTGCCATCCGTCATCAGAGTGGGCTTGAACAGGAAGCAGTCCAGGATTGTCTGCTCGACAGTCTTTGAAAGAGCTGCGAGCGACAGGGTGATTTCGTCTGGAGTGTCGTCCGGGAACCTGATGCGCTTCTAGGCAGCAGGACGGGAGGCAGCGGGTGGTGCGACGACAGTGTGTCGTCCAACTTGCACTTGGGTGCCGTGGCCGGCGGTGAGGAAACGGCACGCCTGTGCCCTTCGTGGCTTGAGGTGGACGCGACCCAGTCCAGGATGCGGACCTTTCGTACCGATGATGTGCAGGAAGGAGGCGGCAACGGGTTGACTTGGAGGTGACGGACAGTGTCATGTACGGTTTCCCGTACGACACTGCGGCTGACGCTGGGGGCCTATCCGGGAGGAGTTGGACGACAGGTCGAGCGGCGAGTTTCGGACCGGAGAATGGGCGAGTGTCGCACAGCGGAGGTTACGCTTGGCGGCCCGGTAGGAGTCTTTGGCGACTTGAAGGTCGTGCCGGAGGGACGACAGGTCCAACGGGGCGGGAGGCGGCGTGCGCCGGCCCGGGAGGAGTGGAGAGTCAGGCGATGCGACATCAGGATCAGGCGTGACATCGTGAGGTGTCGTGCGGGCAGGAGCGTGAACTTTCGAAGCGGTGGCCATCTTCGGCGAAAAATCCCATTTTCCAAACGACAGTCGGGGAACCGGGGAGCGAGGTGGCGTGGAGACACCTCTGGAGGAAAATGAATGGCGATAGCGTGCGCGCTGTCGCTTTTATAAGGGAGGACCGCGCCACGCATGCGCGGTGGGTTATGCAAGCAGGCGTCTACAAACCGGAAGAAACCTCCAGGGAAACATCACATTCGAGGAATGTAATGCTAAAATTACCAGGTTAAGTTGTTTTGGCAATAAAGAACCAAGAGTTTTAAATGTCAGTTGTTTTTACCCAGTTATTAATTGTAGAGTTAAAATAAATACCCTTTTATTCTTAACTCAGGATTTGCTGCAATTAATGTCACTCCACCTGGTGGAAGCGTACCGTGTAAAATAGTACTTGTTAGCCTATTTAATTTGTGTTTCCTACATCGGGCCCGTAGCCACGACTGTGCTTTGATAAACAAACAAACCACCGAAAGTATTATTTTCAACAAGACCAAAGTCAACCGAAATACGGGGATGTTACAAGCACCTGAGCCATCGTGGCATCCGCAGTTATAATTGGTGGGCAGCGGTGGGGTCAACAGGTGCTGTTCTCAACAAGCGTTTCCCCCCTGCCATGCTACCGTTCTGAATTTGCAGTTGAAGAACCCTTCAACTCGATGTCCGCAACTCAGCCCAAGTAGTCGCCCGAAAATGATGACCGTGACTCCGTCAACATAGTCACCCCATCCGATGTCTGTACTGCCGTCAAAAACAGTACTTTCCCCCGCCCCGCGTCTGCTACCGACCCTGGAGCCGAGAAGTGAAAGCCGTAGCTTTGCCGTGAGACGAAATCTGCCCCCTGTCGATTAGATACCAGCATCTTGCCGCAGCCGGTGAGAAGGATCCGCCCGCCCCGGGACCAGGAGCTCCGTTACCGCCAACAGTGGATTGTGGACACCCTATCCTCAGTTCCAGTGAAGTAGACCTCTACAATAGACGTTCTACTAGTGATTTTGTGCAAGCCTTCTTCAACCTGTGGTGGAGGCTTGGATTAGGACTTGACTGACCACTCAGTGATTGAGTATTTGGGTAAGTGTACACGAGATATGCTGTAGGCCGCCAAGCCTAGTGTTATAATTAGATGCATTTTTTAAATGGTTTAGTTGTTCATACACCAAAGCTAGGAAGGTCTTAAAGGTGTATTTTATGTATTTCTTACTGGATATGGGACAGACGTTTTTACTTTAAACGTACTTTGCCCTTTTTTTATTTACAAGCTGTATTTTGAAACGTAACGTTAAAGCTAAAAAAAATGTCGGACCTAAAACTACGCGACGTTATCCTGAACATTCAGTACAAGGATTTAAAGAAGGCCTGTACTAAACTAGGTCTTACTGTCACAGAAACCAGACAAGAAACTGTGGTAGTGTTCCAAAATGCTTTAGACGAACATCGTTACGAGTTACAAGAATATACGATGAATTAGCTCTGGCTATTGAAAGACGAGAAGCCTTTATACTGCAAAAGCAGGAACTGGCCGTAAAGATAGATAATTAGCCTTAAAAACCGAGGAATTAAAACTAAAAGCCTTGGAAGCGCTAACAGCGAACGAAGGCGGGATCTTGAATTAGCTGAAGCCGACCGACGTCGAGCGCACGAATTAGCTATGCAAGACCAAGCGGCCGTAATCAAAGACCGTGACGCAGTTCTTAAAACTCTAGAAACTGCTCTTAACGAGAAGGTTAATGCCCTGGAATTAGAAAAACTTGAACTGCAGCTCGAATTAGCTCGCCTAAATGATGTTAACGTTAACGCTCCAGTAGGAGCCAACAACGCTCCCCCAAATCCAGTAACGCCCGTAGTTAAACACGGGAGAATTGCTGATGTGCGTTTGGTTACAAGGTGGATTCCTAAAACGGAGATTAATAGCTTTTTTAAAATATTTGAAAGGACTATGACAACCCAAAATATCCCTAGAAACCAATGGAGTACCGGGTTATTACCATTATTGGGAGACGTATTAATTAAAGCTTGTGACCAGTTAATGGAAGTCGAAATGCAAGATTACGATGTTGTCAAAATTAAATTGCTTGACAGGTTTGTCCAAACTAAAGAGTCTGTTCAAACTGCGTTTCGTTCTCTTGAGAAAGAAAGTGACCAACTTTATCAAGATTTTTCTTTTGAATTAGAAACTTTATTTTCTCAATGGCTGTCTTTGGCCAAAGTTAATGGGGAATTTAACAACCTTGTTAACTTGATGCTCTTGGAGCAATTCATGAAATCTTGCCCTGTCCCTTTACGCAAGTGGTTGCCCGACCAGGCCCGTACTGGCACCTTGGCTGAAGCGGCAAAATTGTGTGATAAGTACACTACCCGCAACAAACAAATTGGTGTGGACGCTGCTTCCCGTGTGGCAAAAACCCAGTCAAATACTGGTTCGACAGGTAATGCTTCTAAAGCAACCACCAACCATCGTGGGGGCAACAGAACCCACAATACTGTAGCTAAACCGGCCGGGACTGCAGAGAATAAGAGTGATTCCACTGGTGGGGATTCTGCCATTGGCGATAGTGATAGTGTAAAAACTAACCTTAATAACAGAATTAGGAGTTGCTTCATTTGTAATTCCCCCCAACATTTCCGTAATGAATGTCCGGAAAGAAACTAACATTCAAGAAACTAATGCTTGTTTTCGTGTGGGAACGAATGTTAAAAGTGTATTAAGGTCTATGACCTTTAAGTGTAAACTAGGCAACTGAACCGTGACTTGTCTGCGTGACACGGCTAGTACAATAAACGTCGTTAGCTGTAATGTGGCCACTAACTGGCCCAGACTTAAGCAAACTGTAAGATGCAGGTCCAACTTAAGCAGGGAAGTGTTTAAACTTGAACAAGTCAATTTTAATTTTAAAATTAGATGACGGCCAACTGTTTAAAACTGTCGCCGCTATTTCTCCAGCTGCAAGTGAGTTCCCAATCTTGCTTGGCATAAGCGTGCTTGAACGATTAGCTAACTTGTGCAAACCCTATAACCGTAGCTCATTTGACAGAAACGAAGCAGAACACGTTCCCTTTTCCTCACACTTGTCTGATGGCAGTAGATCATTTAACGACACCCTCAGTAACGAAGGCGGGACAGACCAATTAACTGACCCAGCCAAGCGAAACGCCCAGAGTGATGCTATCGCTGGTGGCAAGTGCCCTCTTTATCACGGTGATAAAACAATAAACAGAGACAAGCCAAACGAAGTAACTCCTCCTCGTAAAAGAACCAACATGTTTCCGTAGACTCTAATTTCTATAAAATAAACTTGCCTGAATTTAACTAACTTCAGTGTGCCAGTGTTTAAAACTTTCCCAGATCCCCTTTTAAATTAAGATCCGATGTTTTAGTGTTAAACTCTTGTCATGTAAAGGGATGGAATTTTTGTGACTGATCACCACAAGTATGACTCTTAACTGAAATAAATGTTTCTCGTTAAAATGGAGGTACACTTCTAACCTAACCTAAAGTTAAAACGTAGTTTTGTCAGTATAAGAGTAGGTAAAACCTCTGAATAGGTCTCTCAACTGAACATCTAAAAACTTAATTAGTTTTTCCCCCAAAAAAGCTTTTTTGTGCAAACAGGTGCAAGGCCCCCAGCTTAACCCTAGTAGTGTGTAAAATTCTTCATGTAGAGTTTTTTTTTTCTACACTACGGAAAACTTACAAACTAGTTTCCCCTCCAAGTTCTTTTAAACTGTAGTAATTGTATGCCGCTACAAAGGTGGCTACATCTGTGAACACCTGACCTAAACATCAAATTGTGTTTATTGTTTTAAAAACTTCAGAGACTGCAGTGCTGTACAACCTGGACAGTATCACTTAAACGCTGACACTCTCACCAAAATTGTAAGTGCCTATGCTTTATTCTCCCTGTTCTTATCAACGCCTTCCTTTGTGGAAGGATAGCCCAGTTTTATAAGGTTGTTGCGTTATTATCCATAAACCTCCCAGTGTTGTATTTGTTATATTTTAAGTTATGGGTCCTACCTCAAAACCCGTTAGTGCCTCAAAATGCTTACGTGACAAGTTGTTTGGTAACTTTAAACCATTCTAGTGGTCATGCCCACTTCCAATAGTGACAGCCCGGCCTGTTTTGGTCAGTCTCTCCTCCTCCAAGAGTCCCCACTACCCCACTCCACCCCTCCGTCGCTCTCCTACAGGGCCGCTCTTTCCCTCTACCTGCCTGCCAAGCAGAAGGCATAAAAACCCAGACCCAGGAGAATTTCGTTAGCACAGCTCAGGAATCTCAAAGCTAGAGGTAGCTACGCCGGTCGGGATTGGAGATGCCGCGGTCCGATTGTTGCCATGCCGGGCAAAGGTAGTTGGTTCGTATGACTTAGTTTAAATTGAAAGTTTATCTTTTGGACTCTGAATTCAAAATTTATAGTTTAATTTTAAACCTAACCTCTTAGCTTTGAATGTAAATTTATGATGCGTTAAGCCAAACGGCATTTCGGACGTTAACGATCATAATATAAGGGTTCACGGTCCCTTCCTAAAAACCAGCTTTTTTTCACCGTTTCATTAACGTAACTTAATGTAAACAAAGGCCGTCGGGTCAGTTAGATTTGCAGAAGCGCAGTACTTCATGGAGTGTACATCCCTTTTCTAACGTGATATTCTGATGGGTACGGTTTGATTTAGTGGGAGTACCACTCGAAACATAACTGTAGGTTAAGGTCTACTATTACTACACAGTCGAGATTGTTCGCAATTTAGAGGGCTCTTTTGCGAAATCCCCGTTGCCTAAAATCACGGTTTCTATTTGAAATCATTTTGTGAACTAAAATGATTTCTATTTGAAATCATTTTGTGAACTAGTTCTTGTATGCGAATTTTAATGTAAATTCAAGTAACGTTTTTAAACTAAAAACTAAGTTGTTTATTGGTAATCCAAATGTAAAGTGCGATTTTAACATGTTTGTTTAAAATAAAAACCAGTAGTCTTAAACGCCTGTTGGTTTAATAGTTCGTTGATTGCTGGAAGTTAGTATTTAAGACAATTCTCTTCAAATTTAACTTGGCTAGCCTTTTCCCACCTTGGTGGCAGCGTTACCCGCTATTTAATCACTAGTTAGGTCTTAGATTAGGACTTCAATGCTCCATTCCCTACACCGGGACAGTAGCAGTTGTGCTGTTTAACCGAAAAAGTATGCAAAAGCAACACTGAGTGATAGATAGTAAAATCCAGTTACACCAGGCGACCGGTGATGCTTCAAGCACCTACTCCGTCGTAGCATCCGCCGTTACCAATGGTGGCAGCTGTGGGATGAACAGGTGCTGCTCCTACAAGCGTTTCCCCCCTGCCATGCTACTATGCCATTTGTGTTGAACAATTGTTCAACAAGATGTCCGTGACTCCCGACACTATAGTGACAAGAAAAAGATGTCCGCATTGCCGCTCATATCAATGCAAACCCCGATGTCCGCACTAACGACAACAACAGTGAAAATCATCAGCTCCAGCAACAAATCCCGTTCCGGAGCCAGGAAGCAAGGATGGCATTGTTTACCCCCCCCCCCCCCCCCCCGACTTGGAAATCAACAAGCCGTGAAACAACAGCTGCGAGGAGGATTTGGCCAATTCCAGGACGCAAAGCTCCGTAGCAGTATCCA
Source organism: Lithobius niger (assembly GCA_023313725.1). Taxonomy (NCBI): domain Eukaryota; kingdom Metazoa; phylum Arthropoda; class Chilopoda; order Lithobiomorpha; family Lithobiidae; genus Lithobius; species Lithobius niger. The sequence continues at coordinate 5,918 of JAHWFP010222090.1, read as the reverse complement.
GTGGGCCTTGGGCAATGCCAACCATCGTTCCACTGAAGTGGTCCTCAACTAGAGACGATCTACAGTAGATGTGTGCAAGCGTATTCATTCGTCAGGTGGGAAGTTTGGATCGGACTTGACTAACCACACAGTGATTGTGTACGGGGTAAGTGTGCATAAGATATGGTTAAGGCCGCCAAGCCAAGTGTTATAGTTAAGAGCCTTTTAGTTATTTTAATTGTTTATACACCTGAGTGCAAGGGGTCTAAAATAAGTGTATTTCTTGCTAAAACTTACGGGAGTTGGGAGAGAAGTGTTTTTAGTAACTCGCTCTGCTCAATTTAAAGTAAAATTAATTTGCGGCTGCATTTTAATGGTAAAGTTTCATTTATAAGAATTTTATTTTGAAGCTTAAAGTTAAAAATGTCCAACATGGATGATTTTGAAGATGTCATTAAAGACATACAGTACAAAGACCTTAAAAAGGCCTGTTTAAAATTAGGCCTTACGGTTACGGAAACCAGACACGAATCTAACTATTTTGAAAAATGCCGTTGAGGAAGAAAAAATTTCCGTAGACGATCTCTCTGACAAACTAGCTCCGGCTATAGAAAAAAGAGAAGCTACCACCCTAGAAAAAAAGGAGTTAGCAGCAAAAGAGCATGAGCCTTCACTTAAAGCGGAAGAACTAAGGTTAAGAGCTTTAGAAATGGCGGATGAGGAAAAACGCCGAGCTCATGAGGCAGCCAATATGGATCGACGCATGGCTCACGAACTAGCCGTAAAAGATCAAGAGGCCCAAATAAGAGATAGAGACGTTCAATTAAAGGAACAGGAAGCACAAATTAGCGAACGCGCTAGTGCTCGCGAATTATTAAAGTTAGATAAGCAGATCGAACTAGCAAGGCTAACGGCTGCCAATCTTAATAGTAATTCAAGCCATAGTAGTGGTACCGCAACCCCTTCTACTCCCAGTGTCCCTGTAAACAAACCTGGTAAAATTGCTGACTTGTAAATAAGTGGACTTCCAACTCGGAAATTAAGTTTTTTTTTAATATTTGAGAAAACTATGGAGACACAAAGAATTGATAAACTAAATGGGTCGTCGGACTCCAACCTCTTAGGAGAAATTTTGATTAAAGCGTGTGATCAAATGTCAGTTTTAGAAATGCATGATTTTGAACTAGTCAAAAACAGGTTACTTGAAAGGTTTGTCCAAAACTAAGGAAGCCGTACAAGCCCAGTTTCGTTCTTTTGAACGTGGCCCAAAACATGTGTTCCACGAACACGCGTTCAAGTTAGAAACCCTATTTTCCAGATGGGTATCTTTAGCTGAAGTAAATAGCAGCTACGACAAGTTGGCTAATTTAGTCTTACTTGAACAATTTACCAAATCATGTCCCATTGCTTTACGCAAATGGTTGCCGGACCAGATAAAAACTGGAACGTTGACTGAAGCAGCCAAACTCTGTGACGAGTTCACCACCAGAAACAAACAAATTTCTGCTGACGTTGCCCTTAAAACAGGGAAGGCACAACCTAGTGCTTCATCATCTGGACAAGCTTCTAAAGCTTCCTCCAATTTTCGAGGTGGCAACGGAGCCTCCTCAACTGCAGCTAAACCGGCTGGTACTGCAGCATCTTCTGCCGATCCGAGTAAAGGAGACTCGGCTAGCAGCAACTACTCCAATCGTGAGTTTGACCGGCCTAGGAGGCCTAAGTTTGAAGGTGTTTGTTTTTTTTTGTAACAAAATCGGGCAAAAGAAGTCCGAGTGTCGTTCTCGTATTGCTCAAGAGGCAAACCCAGCCAATAACGCTGAGTGTCATTTTGTTAGTAACAATCCTCCCGAAATGGTGTTATCTAAGCACATTCACGAATGGTCCGTGAAGGGTACCAAATGTCTTGTTTTAAGAGACACTGGCTCGACACACAATGTTATTGCTAGGGATTTGGTCAAACCCGAGCAGTTTACGGGTGAATACACCCATTGTCACAACGCTCTCACAGAGCAGACGACCACCCACGCAATATTGCAGTGATTGACGTTGAAATGCCGTATGGTAAAATTCAGTCAGAAGCCCTCGTTTCCGACCACATGGGAAGCCACTTTCAAATGTTGTTAGGTGTGCCATCTCAAACCGTGTTAGAAGAAAAAGGTTTAAAGGCCCTGCCCCCTTACTCTAACGCTATCACTCGTTCACAAACTCGTGTGGACCAACAACTCCCGATATTATATTATATATTATATTTCTCAAATATCGCGAGATCGATTCTGAAAGTGAAAAGGACTCAGACAGTGACTCTGATTCTGGTATCGTTTCCCCTTCACAGGAAGGTTTTGTATCTCCTAAGTTAGATAGCTTAGATGCAGCTATTTTAGGTCCACAGTCAGATCAGTTTACAAAATTACTGAGTGTTGACAAACCCGAATTTGCCAAGTTCTTGTATGCGAATTTTAATGTAAATTCAAGTAACATTTTTAAACTAAAAACTAAGTTGTTTATTGGTAATCCAAATATAAAGTGCGATTTTAACATGTTTGTTTAAAATAAAAACCAGGAGTTTTAAATGCCCGTTGGTTTAATAGTTCGTTGATTGCTGGAAGTTAGTATTTAAGACAATTCTCTTCAAATTTAACTTAGCTAGCCTTTTCCCACCTTGGTGGCAGCGTTACCCGCTATTTAATCAAGTTAGGTCTTAGATTAGGACTTCAATGCTCCATTCCCTACACCGGGACAGTAGCAGTTGTGCTGTTTAACCGAAAAAGTACGCGAAAGCAACACTGAGTGATAGATAGTAAGATCCAGTTACACCAGGCGACCGGTGATGCTACAAGCACCTACTCCGTCGTAGTATCCGCCGTTACAAACTGGAAGTTTAGTTGAGTTTGTGGGATGTTGAAGGCAAACAACACACTGTAGACCTAATTGTAACTTGCGGCTGCATATTATTTTTAGGAGGTTGAAACAGACCTGAGTGGACTTTCTTGATGTGAAAGATTACGGTTTTCTAAACGCCAAAGTTTGTTGTTGAATTTATTAATGTAAATTCGTGGTGCTTTACTTAAAGCTTTCAGTTGTAAAAACGTGTTAAAATTAGTGCTGGGCGGTATCGGTATTTTTTGAATACCGAAACCGTAATCGGTATTTGTATAATACCGAAATACCGTGCATTTTTAGTGTCTAGCTGATGTTTTAATAACTTCGCCAATTTGTGGCCGATTTGGACATTCCAATATACCATTCAAAGCGTTTTTTCACCAGCTTTCCAATGGAGCTAAATTCAAATTGATAGCATAAACTGTAAAGAAGTTATAGGGGGAAAACCAATGACCAATTTGCAAAATATTTACTCAGTCTTTAAAGTTGACTCAATCATTCAGGTAGAGTGAACAGTTAGTCTGTACAAAACAAAAATCTATCCAAATGTTTGTTTTTTTTCTTTTGGATTCGGTTAGGATCCGGATCTGATTCAGCCAATCTTGTAAATTATCTGGATTTGGTAAAAGTAGATTCAGTTGATTCCTAGATTTTGTGCTTCGTTTTAAGAGGTGTTTATTCCGAGCAACGATGTAATGTCGGCTTGCCGAAAAAAAACGATTGGAGAAGATACATGGCCTCCAAAGATCAAAAAACTCGTGGAACTTTTTTTTTTCTTGAGCGCACCAAAACGCAAAAAGACCTCGGTCTTAAAACCTCAGCCAAATCGACAATAATGGACTAAAACGGCCCAACTTGGAACCATTTAATAGCTTGATACAATAGCTACCTCTTCGCGAAAGCCAATCTTCAAAATTCCATCCTGAAGTCTCACAATCTCCATTTGAAAACCGATCCAAAATTATCGCAGCGCTCCTTCTTCATGGCCGCCATTATTGAAAAACTTGTGTCTTGTATTTCTATTTACTTATTTTTACGTAGGGCAAAAAGCCCACAACACTAGCTTAGTTGTAATTAGGAGGGGCTTCCTTAATTGGTACTTAACCTCACATACATGTGGATAAAGACAACCCTTTAAGTGTGATATTTTTTATTGTGTTGATATGCAGCAACTCTTATGAAAAATTTCCACCACGATCGAAAAAACTGTATTTTAACTTAAAAGTTAAACATCCAACTTAACTTAATGCGTTATAGCATTCACTAAGCTAGTTTATTTATCCATTTTGTACTTTACAAATAATCTTTTGCCCCCAGAACGCTACCATTAGTCCGAACTAATTCGACATCGGCAATCACCGGACACAAATATTTACGTAAATATTTTTGCCCTAAAATCTCTCCCAAAATCCGACTGTGGCCATCCGAATGTTTGCAATAGCTTGTCCTTCTATTAAAACTACAAATCTTGAAAAGATCGATTTCCAATGCTATCTTAAAGTCAGTCTGTGCAAAGAAACTCAGCCCACCGACCCCCCCCCCTCGCAACCTAGTTGTGGTGTGTAACACTGCAGTTTACCGTTAAGGCTTATTAAATCTAATAGTAAGGATTTATTCTTTACCCAAACCAAAGTACTAAGCTTTAACAAGAGGCTTTTCACCAAGTTCTCATGTAAATAATCAATCGTCAATATCCAAATGTAAAGGACTTTCCCAACGTTCATGAATTGAAAACTCATTTATGGCCTATCTTTTACATGTCCCTACTCCTTCAAACGGCTCTGCACCAAAACCCTTTGCTCTACCGACTTTCCCATTGTTCTCCTGGCCCTCCACCAATCAGACCCCCGCAGCTCTCCTCGCCGTCCGCGCTTTGGTCGCGAGTGGCTCCTCTTCTCCATTAAAAAAAGCCCCCCCCCCCCCAAACCCTCCCTCCTCAGAACAGCTCACAGATCTCACAAGCTAGAAGGGTCACGCCGGAGTGGAGATGTCACGTCCGTGGTTGCCATGCCGGGCAAAATGGTAGTGGTTCGTATGTAACTAGTTTTAGCTTAAAAGTTTAACTTTAGGATCCCCCAATTCTAAATTAATAGTTTAACTTAAACTTACCTCTAGCTTAGGAGTCTTTATGGTTGGTAAGCCAAATCGGCAGTTCTGGTCCCTACCACCATAATGTTAGAGTAGGCATCTCTTTCTAAAAAGCCAGGTACTTTCTTTGTTCGTTTTTAAATGTAAACAAAGGGACGATTTGATCTTTGTGGATTCAGGTAAAAATAACTGTTGGACGACTTGAAAAATAGTTGTCACATATAGTTGCAACTTAGCGGACGTGATTCAGCTTGCTGGCCATTCCAGGATTGGAACCCAAGAAAAAAATCTTCATTTTCTAGTCAAAATTAAGAGTGTTTAAGAATCAACTTCGTTGTTCTTGTTATAAGTGAATTTCCAAATGTAAATTCAAGTCAAGTGTTTTTGCAAACTTGTCAAAAGCTAAAATACTAGTGAATCAGTGTAAAAAGTGTTTTTCATTTTTCTGATGTTTTAAATAAAAACCAAGAGTTTTAAACTTCAGGTTCGTTCCCTAGTTGATTAATTGTCCCAAGTGTAAATTATTATGTAGCTCATCTTAGCTTTATACTTCGTTTAACAATTAAAATAATCCACCGTGGTGGCAGTGATAATTACCGGTAGCATTAAGGTTAGGCCTATAGTTAGGACACCGACGCTTCATTCCCCAAGCCGGGACTGTAACCCATGCTGTGCTTATTAACGTGAAAAGTCGTAATAATCACAAAACTTCACGCTAAACAATACTCGTCAACCAATGATGTCGGGTGCGTTACAAGCACCTCAGCCGTCGCAGCGTCCGCCGTTACAACGATTAAACTGTAACCCGATCTCCGAGACCGATTTCAATCAAAGTGGCGGAGTAGCAGCAGAGGTGCACTGATGTTGAAATCAGATTTCAGAAAATAGCATGGTATGCCCTGTATCATTTAGTAGCAGTTTGGGGCGAGGGTATGCTTCAACTACCCAGGTAGACGGATACCGATACCGTA
>JAHWFP010222088.1:4983-29450 GCA_023313725.1 Lithobius niger | reverse complement strand
TAGGCCCGGGTGTCAGCCATTCAGTAGAATGGAGCCCCAAACAAGCATACGATTCTGCTATTTCGCTTGCTGAAACCGTGTTCGTTTCGCCATTGTCAAGTGTATAGTAGTATGATTTTAGTCCACTTTATAGTCACCACAAATGGGATCTTGTGCAAAAAGTTTCAAGTCATCTCCATTCTAAGTAGAGTTGTGATGTTTTTAGTGATTGACCGGAAGCAATATTCTGGACCGAGAAAATCAAGTTTGAATGTGACACTTATAACCTTACGCAATGCTTCGCAAAACCCCCCAAAAATGTTTTCATTGCCACGAAATCAGTGCCACGAAAATATAGGTTACCTTTTATATATAGCAGTTTTCCCGCCATGGAGCTCTATTAACCCTAGCTTAAAAATTCTGATTCCCTGCTATGCTCGTAACTCATTGCGCAGGACTGGAAGTAGTTCGGTCATATATAACCGGGTTGGACCGGAGCACATCATCTTTCTTCCTAGACAATCGCATGAGCAGGTTGTCATTGGAGCTCCCAGTCATCGATTATGGATAGACCGATCCTCTCACTCGATGGGGGATTGCGAACCGGTCCTGAGGATAGAGGAGGATCGATCCCGTTTCCTCATTCTTCTGAAGATACATCGATCAAGTCACTACACCTTTCACAGCCTCATCCGAGGCCCAAAGGACGCCAAAGTGTGCGAACGATCCGTCCACCTTTGCAACCTCCGTCCATGATCTTCACCAGGTTACTTCAGGAATTTACTAAATGCGGCACTTTCCGGCGGTACGGGCCGCATCAGCGGGTCCGACGTCCGATCCTATCATCACCGGTGTTTGCCGTTCCTCTTAGGTCAACACCTAGTCCACCACCCCGGTACTCTCCATCTGCAAGCCTCCGTTTACATGTTCCGTTCCGACCTTCCAAAGAAAATTTTGCGATCCACCTGACCCCATTTGTCACTGTCCTGCGGGTATCACCGATCCACTGTCTCCGGCTCCAGTACCGGTTTCTATGCCCTCTTCGGCATAATACTGCACGGAATCTGTTTCTCCATTCTCAGACGGCGCTGCTTCGCCTCACAACTTTCTGTCACTAAGTCCGTCCTCGCCTCGATGCATCATTCCAGATCCTCCTGGGCGTATAAATGGGCTCACACCTTTAGTAGGACAATCCGATCCTCTAGGCTTTCAATCCTTGCAAGCTTCAACAATGACGTCTTGACGTCTACCTTCCATTCCTGCACAAGATACTTGTCTCCTGAATTCGTCCTGTTCCATCAACCTCGCAATCGCTGTTCTCCAGCAATAAGCGGAAGCCCGATCCTCGGAATCCTTCCTCAAGTGCTCCACACACACGATCCCCTGCAAGCAGGCACTTCAGTTTCTGATGACAGCTCATATGACAGGACGACTGGCTAGTAGGGGCTATGCCCATGACATTAACTTATTGCTTGAAAAACTCTTTGTAGGTTTCTACATACCAATAATGCTGGTTCCAGTCTGCTTATAACCAACTTTACCCGGTTCCGTTATTGTGATTCATTCATCTCGCCATCATCAAGATTTCAAATTACAATCGCCGTGGTCGCGGTCAGGCGAAAGGCCGACTCGGCCCCTCAAGGAATGCCCTTGACCTTACATTCGACCATGTCTGCTTTTTGATCCTCCTTCTCAACTAGCCTCGTCTTGCCAACTTTGCCTGACTCGTCTCCATCTCCTTGATTGGCATTTCCGCATTCAAGTTCGGCACGATGATGCTTCTTCGATCCTGCCACCGACAACTTCCTTTGACAAATGCAAGCAGCCAATCTCCGATCCTCCGTCTCGTCCAGGGCTTCCAGTTCACAGCTAATTTACTAAGATCACCTGCGCCATGGTAATCCATGTGGCTTCTCAGATCCGTCACTAGAAGCCGACTCCTCACGTTAGTGGTCCGTCTCCGGTCCTCTTTCTCATGCTTCGTTACTCCACCACCAGCAGGTGCCTGCAGTCGCGGAGCGAGATTTGAACTGCAACGGTTTTCCCGGTCTTCATTGTGCTGCAACGATGTCTTCCGACTCCTCGACTGAGGATCCCGTCCCGCCCAGGATCGCAAATGTTCCTGATCCTTCCCCTTGTGTATGTTTAGGATTTGCCACTGGTAACAGGGAACATTTTGACCCGCACCCCTGTTGCCAGCATCACCTCAAGTGCAATGGACTTGATCTGCTTTGCCGTATCTGTATTTTTATTTCATCGAAGGACTGGGCTGAAATCCGACGGCGCCAACGTAGCTAGCGTATGCGAGCGGATCGTCTAAAACTGCTTCGGGGTTCACAAGCCCCGCTGGACAATGTTTCCGTACCCCCTACCTCGACGAAGGCGAAGTCAACTAAGCCTCGATCACGCACATCAACACCAACTGACCGCCTCTCTCAAGTGTGTCTCCTTCGATCCCTATTGCAATTCCCGGAACTTCTGGCGTTCGACCAACCCGACCAACTTTGCCGTCCTAATCTGGGGTAAAAATCAAGAACGCCCGTCATCCTTTTGCCCCGCCTCGCTTTTACCATGTTCCGACACCTAAAGTGCCCCGTTCTGTGCCCACACCTCCGGTGTCATGATCCGCGCCTTCGACGACTGTTACATAGCAACTACAGGTGTATCCGCGGCACGATCACCTCTTTTCATCAACTACAACCGGGCTTGGAAACGTTTCTGCTGTCTCATCTTCGATGTCATCACCGTTCCCGCCGGCCTCCACAATTCATGCAGCAATCACTAAAGGATTGAACCTTTCGGCCAGGGACTTAAAAAAACCTAAGTTTCAACATTCGTTTTGTCTTATCATGGTCTGAATCATTAGCGACCGAGCTACAACGGCTCCGTGACGACAACACGCGTCTTCAATCATCTCTAACCTGTCGTTGCATAATGCTCCCGCATTAATGGCAGTGTCTTTACGTTCTTCCGTTCCTCCGCTTCAACTGCTTTCGACCACTAACTCCTCCAATCCTGTGCCTCGGTCAGATGTCGCAACAATCATCTCACTGACAGAACCTTCCATTCCAGGCGATCCTTTGTGTTCCAGTTGGTCCTTTGCGATCCAAGTGTTCCAGTTGAATCATTACCCATTATCACGGTTTCTCCCAAGCTTGACCTTTCCCACGGGGTCTTCACTGACTCTCCGACCATTAGGGACATTGTACGTTCGCCTTTGCTCCAGCAAGCACAACTTCCTGTGAACCGGCCCGATCCTGTGCATCGAACTATCACACCGTCTGCTACGGCTCACTCAGAACTATCGACTGATCACGATTCCACCAGCAGTCCGTGTCGTCTGAAACAAGCCTGGTCTTGTGCTGCAGCCTCTCCATCCTGCCGAGTCTTATCCTCTTATTCGGTATGACAGTATGACGACGCTCCTGTTTTTGTGCCAGTGTTACCTGGGATCGGCCTCCACTCAGAATCCTCCACTAGGTCTCTTCCCTGCTCTCCATGCCGCCGCCGCGCCAAAGGACTAGCGCTTAGGATTCCGTATCTTTCTGCAATAAACCACTACAACTTCAACGCCTTTTCTTTCGGCCGCGAGGAGTTTCGTTTTCCTTCACAGTTCTATCCTCGCGATCGAGCACACTACCCCTCGCAACAAGGCTGAATTTATCTATCGGACCCTGGGAACGTATTTATGTCTACTCAACTAAGGCTCAAAGAAAACAGCAACAAACAACCATATCAACAAACAGTGCACCGAGAGCACAAGTTCAGGGACGATCTTCTCCGGCTACGACGCACGCCCCGGCCAATTCAGTGGTCGATCAGGCCACCTGGTCCATGTTGCCATCATATGCTTCCTCCGGCCACTAGTCTGCGATATGCATTATCAACCTGTTCCTTCCTGCAGCTGAACTACACCTTTTCTTCACGTTCCTCTACTTCGCCTCCGCACCTGGACCGTCCGCCGGCCTCCCGCCGTTCATTGCCTGTTCCGTTTGCATCAATTCCCCGGATTGATTCGCATGTTAACCTTCACGACACCTACTGAGGAATGCATGGTGCTCCGGCAGATCGGCGTGGACTCAAACTGTACGGGATCCACCCGTGAAAATCTGCCGCGGCTAATGCCATCCACGATTAGTCCGGTCCTGTTATCGCTGTTTTGTGCCATCTTAGCCTCTACCTCACATCCAGCTAAATCGACCAGCTAGTCTTCCAGAGTCATCGATCCCGTTGCAGTTACCCAAGCACCGATGGATTCAAGACTGCTTCCCGTCAAAGATAGGATTGGCACATCTGTGTTATTTGCACTTCTGCCTTCCACCTAGCGTTGAGCCGAATTCTCGATCCCTGGCATCAGATATCACTATTGCTAGCCCATGGGACTAAGGATCCCGGGTCCATGGGATCGTATTATTCTAGTTCTCCGTTCAGATTTACTTCTGTGGGAGCTGCCAGCTCGTAAGGTGAGTACTTCGAACCTAGCCCTCCTAGGGTGACGAAGTCTATAAATAAAAGGTAATGATATTTTTGTGGCAATAAAAACGCTTAAATACCAGGGGCACCTGGTTGATTTTAGTTTTTGTTTGCCTATACGAAGATATACGTTACCTTTTTACCCGCCTAGCCTCCCCACAACGTCTAGGTTCATTGGGGTGAAGAAAGATGATGCGCTCCAGTCCGACCTGGTTGTATATGAACGAGCTACTTCCGGTCATGCGCAATGAGTTACGAGCTTGGCAGAGAAGCCGAATTTTCAAGCTAGGGTTAATAGAGCTCCATGGAGGGGGTAATGGTAATGGATTTTCAGTGTTTTTAGCCATAAAAGGTCTCAGTTAAAAAAACAAAAAAACTGTCATAACATGAAGGGTACATGTTACTGCACCAAAATACCTTAGAAAACAAAATTTTTGTTTTGGGAGTATTTTTAGAGTAAGTGCTCCCTTAACATAGAACACACAGAAATCGCCCAGGCACGATACTTCTTATTATCTAACCTCTCCACCTCGAATACTTGATTATTTTTCATTTTGTTTAATGTCATCTTTTACTTGGGGTTTTAACGATTGCGTTTTACGTATGCTAACCTACAAACATGCTGATCTTGAGCCGACGAACAAAGACCACTCTTTTCAAAAATTGCTTCAAGATCCCGGTAATAAAGCACGTTTGTTTGGCTTTTTATCGTTACTTGCCTCCCGCAATCGTAACTTTTCGTTCGTTTTCGTACACAAAAAATAAGATGGTTGTCTCCACTTCCATAAGACGGATGATCGTTCTTATAAATCTTCGTCATCACAAAGCTAAAATTAACACAAAATTACCGATTCCCGTCCTGGAGGACGCATAACTTTTAGTAAGCGTTACTGTAATTACTATGAATTCACTTGGCGCTTAACAGATGCCCTTTCAGGAAGTATTACCTTTACGGGTTGCACAAGCAGAATCTGACTCTAGTTGCTGGCTTGCCTGTGCCGACCCTGGGCCGGCATAAAGTCTTGTTAGTATAGCAGATTGATAGAGATGGTCATTCAGTGGTTAGTGTCATTTGTCATGTACAAATATCTGGCATAACGTTTCCCTAGCTAAGCACCCCCCCCCCCAGGTAAGCTGATTAGTGACGACAGTTTTCACACATCCGCCGTCTACCACTCGTAAACATGGTAGAGCCTACGTGTATCATTCTTAGCACATGGCTCTTGCTTGAAGCTGTAGCACGAACCACAATAACAGTTCGCGCATTTTCCTAACAGTGGGGAGCACGGTATCGACCTATGATGCCGTTTTTCATCCCAATTGATCCTTAGACTCGTAAGGCGTCATCAGGTCTCACAACCCTTAGTTAGATAGTACACCCAGAGGCGGAACTTTCTGCAACTGTGTGCGACACCGATTGTCGGAAAAAAATTTGTCTGCAGTTAATCTGTAATTATCATATGGTTACCCACATGTTTATTGGTTTTTATGGAATGACTTTTGAGTGCTTTATCCTATTGATCTGGCTACTCCACCAATGGAAACGTCTCGTCGAGACGATTAAAATGGTATATTGGAATGTCAAAATCGGTCAAAAATTGACAAAATGGCAGAAATTTTGCCAAAATTTGTGTGCGGCGTCTTCAACTATCTGCGACATACGTCGGGCATCACACTGATTCTGCCATGGGGATAGTACAGTGGATTTGTGCAACTACCAGTACGATCTATGAATCATCCTCTGAGTGTTTTGACATTTTTGAGGAGATCCGTCCTCACAAACAGCGTCACAAGTTGTATCTGCATGCTCCCGGTAGAAAAGCGACGTTTATCAGTAACTGCTATCGGGACCTGGGAGAAGCTCAAGGCCTGCTATCGGGACCTGGTAGAATTTTAAGGCCTTTTGTCCCTTGGACTATATGTAGTGGCTGGAACCGCATTCCTCAGAAAAGTAGTCGGGATTAGTAATGGTAAATGTTGTTGGCGTTAAGTTAGAGGAAGTTGAAATTTGGATAGAATAATGCACATATAGCGAAAACATAAAAAAAATAAGTAAAAACAATTTTTAGTTCTAAAACTAGTTTTGTTCCGATGTCCTTGATTTATATTCGTTGAAGCATGTTTACTAAGTGTAAACATTTATGCCAAATTCCTCTTCTTTAGAGCCGTGATGGTCGAACACCATTGCACATGACTGCTATCCATGGGCGGTTTACTCGTGCACAAACACTAATAGACCAAGGTAAGCGTATTCAAATTTCAGTAGTGATACAAGTTATATTTGTTGTAGTATTGTGTAGCTTTTATTACCAAACTTCTGGTAGTAACAATCGGTGTGTGCTATTTGGTGCATTGTGTTGAGATTGTCCATCTAATGTTGCCTATCTGACTAAATGGCTGATATTAAATTTATGTTTAGGCGCTATTGTGGATTGTGCAGATAGCGAGGGCTGTACCTCTTTACACATAGCCGCAAGGTATGGCCATGACCTACTTATTGGGACGTTATTGTCTCTGGGAGCAAACCCTAAAAGGTAAGAAGTTTTCCTTTTTATTTTTAAAGTCATTTGTGTATAGCCAATTATTTAGTTAAAACATTAACTTATCTTACCAGTTATCAATAACAGGTTAACAGTTGTTTCCTTTTTTTTATGTGGTATAAAGAAATTAGGCCTAAATAAAGAGACAGTTGTGTTATAATTATCCCGAAACACTTTATTGTAGGAGAGGAACTGGGGGTATGACACCATTACATATGGCTGCCTTACATGGATATACAGAATGTTGCCGTAAGCTGCTTTTAGAAGGAACTCCTCTCGATATGCGAGATGACAGTGGTCGAACATGTGTTCACTTGGCAGCCTGCGGAGGGTAAGTGAAGAAGCGCGTAGTTTACACTTACGAACAAACTCTTTTCAACTAAATTAGAAAACCCAGGTTGCAACAAAAAAAACATTATGCCGACATTCGAAATGTTCCAGAAAACTGGTTTCATTGCTATCTTTCCATTTGGATCCATGCTATGCCTGTTGCACTTGTATGCTGAATGTTTTATTTGTGTTCATCGATAGTATGACATCGAGAACGCACTCCTCCATACGTCCCGTCCTACTAAGCAATTCAATACTTCGTTTTCCCTCTTATCCGAAAATACTTTCCTTTAGTTATTAGCTTAATATCATTTATATTAATGCTCTATGCTCAAAGACCTTCAACTTTCCCCCATGCCACTCGTCCCCACATTCGCCCCAGGATGGTCATATGCTGTGCTCTGTCTGCCTTAATATGACTTCAGACCTTTGGAAACTAATGAAAACTCGTGCTCGGCCAAAATACATGTGGTGATTGGCTTCTGTTAGGGTTTATGTAAGAATTGCCATTTTGTTTTTATTCTGCAAATTTTGTTTACCTGTTCGGATGCTGCTCAAAATGACTTCTTTTTACATGACGTCACAGCGTAATGTACTGTCTCTGTGGCCTGTTCTTTTTTGGGTTCTGTTCTTCGGGCCTCGTTCGTAGTCCTACCACTAGAATCGAATAATGACGTTTTCTCCTAACCACCATGTAGCAGACCATTTTTCAGCGTTTTTTCGTAGTGTTTCTGATGAAGAAGAAAGGATTATTCTTCGGAAATTTAAGAGACTAGTTGTTGAGTCTTCTAGGTGGTTATTGTATACTCAAAATTATATAGTGTCCGATTTTAGCCACTGTAGTCGCCGATTACTGGCATTCAATAATGTTTCACTGTTGCTAGTGTTGTGAATGAAAAACTTAATGTTAACGTTAATTGCGACAGGCTCGAGTGTCGGGGTTACTGATGCTAATTCACCACGTTCTGGTCGCCGCCCTATCCCTTTCGAGGTTCTTGGCCGGTGCCAGTAAAGTGAGCGCAGTGACTCAAGCTCGTCACTGCAACCTGTTTCCGTGTAATGGCAGCCTTCTGTAGGGGATATGGACATGTTCGCCTCACCAAGAACTGACCTTGTGTCACTCTTAGTTTCCGGCTGATTAAGGCGAAATTGCCAATAGCAAGGCGATGTCCTGGCTTGTCCTTGCATTCGACGTACTTCGACCGTGGGTCTGTTGTCTTCTGGAATCTTCAATTGGAATTGTGAGTTCGATGGTGAATCCTTACGAGCCGATCCACAATGCATCTTTATTGCACTTGCCTTAGAAGACTGACATTTTCAGAATCACACGCAACAAGAAGGAAAATAACTACATTTCACTTGCTGTAGAACGAAGAAACTACGTTTCACTAGGTGGCTTTTGAAATGAATTCCGTCTCACCACTGATTGCACTTGAGTGTTCTATCTAGATTGTTCACTGCTTATCAAGGCTGCTCCTTGCTCGGGCCTGATAAGCTGCTCGATGTTGGAGTAGCACGGACTCGCTATGTATGTTCATTGGTGGGGCCTCATTCAATTGAAAACGACTGATTGTTAGGGACTTTCAACGCTCTCAAGTATGGATGATTTAACACATTTTTTCGAAGTAGAATGGATGTTTCTCCCCACGTAATCTCGCGTAGCGTGTATTTTGAATGCACTGCAATGGCGTTAAGTCTGTGGAATGGGAAAATCTAACGTTTTTTGGTGAGTTCAATTTTTGCTGAGTCCATGCAACTACTCGGTAAATTTTCATTGAAGCCACAAACATGCGATCTGTTCGTGTTGCGGTGACAAATAATTTAAACATTATTAGGAAAGCAGGCCGATCCCGATTACCGATATCGATCTGTACCAATATTCGCTGTGTTCCTAGAAATGGGATCGGTAAATAAAACCCAGATAGATCGGTAATTAACCAAACCTATTTTTGCTTCTCTTCATTCGATCGATATTAACGTTTGAATACACCATTTCGATGGTATTTACTCCAGCTTTTCAGTGGTCCAAACCCCGAGTTGCCATTTCTTACTGTTAAGAAGTTACAAGGCAAAATGTTAAAGATTACAGGGAATTCTGTTTTTGAAAAAAAAATTCATTTTTAAAGCAATTCAAGTCTCCCAGAATTTGACAGAAACTTCAGACTGGTTTTTAAAATGTCTTTTTAGGCCAACAAGTTGGGTAGTAGCTGTGTTTTATAATTTGTTTGCATTGGACCTGCTCACTTTAACAGCTAGTGCCAAATGTCTTAGATTTTGTATTTAAAATTTAAAACTATTTTCATCGTTCAAGTGATTTTAGCATTCGTAATATTATCTTTAAAAATTAGCAGCAACATGAATTGGTTCGTCATCAATTGAAGTTAGAATATTTGCATAAATCATGCGTTTTATTTATTGATTTATGCAACGATTTCAAAAGTAATTTTTTTGGAAAATAGGGAATTGAGATTGGTTATCGGGATTTGGTATTGGTAATCGGAATCAGGATTTGGTGTCTGCCAGTTTCGGCTGAATATTGGCTCAGGTGAAAAAATAGCTGATCGCCCCACCTTAATTATTAGGCCACAAAGAGTTTGGTTTTCTAGCATTTTCCTCTTCTGTAAATGAGGCCACCAGAATTTTATTTTATATACGAAGTTTTTTTTTTCTAAATTGCAAGTGATTGCTTTACTAAGTTGAAATTATTAAGTTGTTGAAAAAGGAATACTTCCCAATAATGAAAGGAAAGTATAAAGGGTTGACCCTCACAAATCTTCTAACATGTAGGTGCCTGACGAACAAAGAATTGTTTTCCTGGCTTTAGGCTTTTTATTTCCATCCCACTTACAATAAGTTTATGTAAATTATTTACATGAACTTCTTAGTTAATGAACAATTACCACTAATTGTTAAAAAACATTGTCAATCCGAGTTTGCAACTTTCATCATCCTCTAATTGCATGTGTACAACCCACCTCAGATTACCCTGTTGTGTAAAGAAACTCTAGTGTAACCCTACAACTCCTTATAACTTGAAAATAACCTACACCCTTTATTGAAATTTGAACAACCCCTGACTATTAAGTTACACCGTGCTGCTGGCCCTCCAACAAAATGGGCATGTTGTAGTCCATGGAAAAAAAAAAAAAAAGCAAGTTTGTCACCTTGCATTGCATGTCTTTATATTACACACTAGATTTAGCTGATTGAACGATCGGTAAATAGCCAGCAGCATGAGTGTTTGTCCGAGAAGAATGCCATTGCTGAACATGCGCTCAGGAGCAACTTGTCAGTTGGGCGCTTCAGGAACAGGTAGTTAAACCCAGGGACGAGTAAGCGATCAACGTAAGACTCCAGCCACAACGAAAATGTTCGTAAAACGAAAATGGCTGTTATTCACTACAAGTTCATTAATTGATAAGATTTATTATGTGCAGATGTTAACAATTAATCAAAGTCTTAAAACAATTTGACAGTTTTCAAGAATATTCTATAAGATGTGGGGAGGGGGAAGAAGTACCGATTGTACATGACGGAAGCATTGGGAGTGCTATAAGACAATAATGGGCTCCAATTCCTATTAAGGGCAGTAGGTATCATTTCATACCTAGGAACCTTAGGAAATGATAGTACGGTAAATGTTTTCACTTTTGGCACCTTAGCATTTAAAGTTAACACTGCATTAACATTGTACAATACTACAATAACGCTTCAAATTTTTACTAAGCTGCTTGCTTGCTACTATCTTTGTTACATACTATACATAATAATGGTCGTAGGCCTTCCAGTACTGATTATTTAGGGCTTACGGGTGTTGAATGTTCCTTTCTTTTTTTTGGATAAAGGCCTACTTCGAACGACTTTTTATCACGTGCCGGCCGGATATACAGGTAAATTCAAGCTGTTAATTTCGTTGAACCAAAACTGTGTTTCTTGATTCTGCAGATTGCTCCAATTTAATGGCGGTGTCAGTAAATTAAATTTTATAGTTCTCAACTTCTATGTACGATGCAGCTGTTGAAGCTAAAAGTGTTCTTTTATTTAATTTGTAAAAGTTGTAAAACTTTGATTACGTATCTACATTGTGGTCAAATTTTATACCATGCCATAGCAAGTCGTGTTTGTCGTTTATTTCCAACATAAAAAAAATTAAGTAACTTTTGCATTGTTTACTGTCTGTTAAAAGTTTGTAGTAAATCAGAAACATTTGTTTTGATGAATTTATTTTTGTTTTATTGTCCTGAGGACACCAAAATGTTCTTTGTTGCCCAAAATGTCGGCTGGTAAGGATAAACTTGCTGCAATTCCTAGCAAAACTGAGCAAGTTTCTTTGTAGTCGTTCACGGTGGACCTTTGCTATGATGCCTTTGCTAGCTTGCAAGCTTGAAATACTAACCTCAGGCATGTGGCTTGGAGCAGTACTAGCCATGAATCATTAATATTCTTCATTTAGCAGAAATGTAAAAACTGGTGTTTCCTATCTACATTATTTTCAAATTAGGCAGAATTGATTACATAAAACTTGTGTTTTATGGTCATTTATTGAACTTATTGCTCTTTGACATGTATGCTCTAGAAATTTACTCCAAACAACTGTGAGTAGTCCGTGGCAAAATGTAATAAGTTTAATTTAATCCTCAGTTAAGATAGTAATTTTGTAAGCTTGAAATGCTAACCATAATTGAAGCATGATTATTGATTACACATGAAATCCACACAGGTAACAGAACTTGCCATGTTCGTGCTATTTCAAATATTGATACCTTATCGTCCCCAATGACTGTCACCCAAGCTTCTGCCATGTGCGATCCCCAAGTCTTAACTGCCACTAGCTAATGAAAACGAGGATGTGGTAACTTCAAAAGAATTCATGTTTACGTTTTTTTACGCTTAGATTTCAAAGTAAGGATATTTACCGTTCCAATATCCTTGCAAATTTTCGACAGTCAGTTTTTCTGGAGTTGGAGTGGCTCGGAACGACTCTTCATCAGGCTACCACATCCATCACCGCTTACTTCGTCGTGATCGTTCATCTGCTTTCGTTCGTCTGACTGTCGAAAATTTGCAAGGATATTGGAACGGTAAATATCCTTTACTTTGAAATCTAAGTGTAAAAAAACGTAAACATGTACTCGAATTTTCAAAGTAGGTCGATGTGACATTTTTAAATTCAAAAGAATTGAGCAACCAGTCTTAAAAAAATATTCCATGCTTACTGAAAAGCTCGTGAAATATTGATGAAACTAATGTACAGTTTCTGAATATCACTTCTCATAACGTTTTGTAATGACTAAGTTCCAGTAATACCGAGTCAATACCAGGGTCATTTATCCCGTACCTCCTGAGTAAAATTATTGCATTCATTGTCTGCTCAGGACGAAAATCTTAACCAGTAGTTTAAATCTTCCCCAAGTCTGAATAGGCTTAAAAGTGTGGGGGGGACAAGACATATTAGCACACCGAGTTTCATGACATCCACATTGCTGGTTTGCACGCCCTGACTGTTTGACCGATTTTCCGTAACACTCGCAATGCTACTAAAAGTGCATTTAGGGTCATTAGTGCACTTAGGTTTGTCGCAGGAAACAACAATCTTGAAGCATGCAACTTTCCCTTCATATGTGAAGTGCGTCTGGAAAGGGAAAATCTTCGTGAATGAAGAACCATCATTCACGAAGGTCATCATTCAGTTCAAAGTTTAAAAGAAATTTGTGACAATTATTGACAGTTATTCCAATTGCCATATGGTAAGAAGCAAAAGTAAAAGTAATGCAAATAGCTTAACGTGACTGATATCTGAAATATTTTATTGGAAAAAATGGTGGAGAGGGAGGGGGGAACACTACTTAATGTAGCAGAATATAAGTACTAAAGACAGTCACTTACGTAAAACCAAAAATCGTCTAAATTCCACTATTCAACGATTTTTGGTTTTGCGTAAGTGACTGTCTTTAATATGAACTTCAACCAAAGTAAAATAGCCGAATTAACGGTGTTTTCGAGAATATAAGTAATACAGAAAATTATTAAACGCATGGTGCTTAAACTTGTTTGTCCCAATGCTTTCTTCAAAAATGTACCTTATGTAAAGAAAAGTACTGAATAATATATTGTTATCAAAAAGTAGTTCAATACTTTTACAATAAAAATCAAGGGTGTACCGATCACGTCTTTTCTCGTCAACCGATCGCCGATGGCGTTCTTACTGAACCTGTGTAGGTTTTATTGAAAGAAGACCTTTGCTAACTTCATCAACTGAACACTAATGCTGATCATTCCTTACCAATCAAGGTAGACCCACAACTCCCAAGACACCAAGGAAACTAGAGTTAGAACTCGTTCAAGGACGTACTAGCCTCCATATTGGCAGTTTATTTTTTTTATTTACATAATGCAACTATTTGGGATTGCAGTTATAATTATCATAATATATTATTGCAAGTTATCATAGCACCCATGTGCACAACATAAACACACAAAAAAAAGAATTTTCATTAAACAAGCCGACACAGAAATGTAATTTGCTTTTCCACTCTAGGTCTCAAAATTTCAACCTGTCAACCTGAAATGACAAAATTGTCTACAGTAGGTAGTGTCGATTGAGATTGATTAAATTTATATCATGATTTAATTATTTTTCACGTTATTTCCTTTTAACTCCAGTTTGGTAACTAAGTTATTTGGTTTTAATGTTTTCAATCAGTGCAGGTGTGCTGCAAAACTTTAAAATAAACATTTCACAAAATTGCTGTTTCTCTTCACTGTATTTAAATTTCATTTACTATATAACTAAAACCAAATAAAACAATTAACTAAATATAAAATGCAAAAAGTACATTGTGTCTAGTTTTTCAAGTTGGCAGCTATTCCTGGCAGTCATGTCTGTATTTAAGTTTTATTTAATATGTATAAATAAAGTCAAATAAAGCATTTAAATAAAGCTAGGACTGATGACCTTAACCTGTGTTAATATCATCTGACTGGCTTCTCTGAAAGCAAATTAAAGGAGCAGATATCAGCAGTTTTTCCAACAAAATGAATCTTGGGTGGGTACTTTTATCTTAACACCTACCAAATGAATTAATGGTTAAATTTGTTAGAAATAAAAAGTCAGTATAGTGAAAATTCCCTGTGTTAAGCCTAACTGACAAAAACATGTGCGATTTCTGGGAAAACATTGCTCTGTTTAGGCCTAATCTGTGCAGTTGGCATTTTTAAGTTAAGAAGATAAGTTAGCTTGAATTAATGCTTCCAGTTTCATATGACCGGTATACTAACTTTCCCAGTCGGTTCTTCATTCACGTTGTGATCAAGCACAGAGTTCACTGGCGATCGGCAAGAACTTTAGTGATCGGTACCGGTAATCTGCAAATTTTGACTGGCAACCGATTTTTACCTTGCTCCTGTTAGGTTTGAATGAGATCGGCATTGGCAGTCGATTTATGAAGTACGGCATTGGCACTCTGTTTGGTAGATTGGCTTAGACGATTGGTTCGGTACACCTGTAATTTGTTGACTTGGTTGGGTCAGTATCGATTCGGCTCGAAAAAAGCAATTGTTACCGGTATTGTATATACAAAAAAACCTTCTTGACAAAACACTTAATTTCACTATCGTTCTGGAAATATAAAAGTTTTATAAAAGATCAAATTGTTGTACTTGGATTTTATGCTCTGCTTTCACCACGAACATTCTTTGTTATAGAAATGAGTGCCTTGAACTTCTGATGAGCTTCGGAGCCGATTTCAGTCTTACTGACAATTTTGGCAGGTATACAGCGGAAGTGTAGTTTGATTCCTGGCATTTGTTTCATACAAAATGTGCTCGTGTAACCCTGAATGTGTACTTAACTCCTATGTAGGTTACCCGCCCATTATGCTGCTAGCAAGCTGCGTCCTCAGTGCCTCACAACGCTCTTGGCTGCAGGAACAAATGTTAATCTTCAAGATGGTGCCGGTTGCACACCTTTGCACTATGCAGCAGCTGCAGACTTGGAAGGAAAGTAAGTAATTGTCTTCCTTTTGCATATTCTGTGCACTTGAAACTAGTTTATTATGTTAAGTGGATTACTTTCTGAGACGTTTTCATTCATTTATGAATATTGTCCGTGAAGTCGTCAAATAATTGTCAAGTGTTGGCATCAGTTCGAATGCCACTGAACATTATCAACACCTGCCAAAATAAAAACACCTCTCATTGCCTTAATCGATAAGATTGAAACCAGTTTCCTATGTTGTCTGGGTCTGCATTGTAACTCATTTGTCTGCGGTGAGGTTTTGTCTGTTTGCCGTTTAATTTTGATCGTGTTTCGCAGGTCTGTCGAACAGTTGCTTCAATCTAAAGCTGATCCTTGTTTACGTGATGCTCAAGGTTTCTCTGTTCTGCACTATGCAACAGCAAGTGGAAACAAAGTGGTGCTAGAAATGGTATGTTGGACTTCCCGCAAATTTGGTTTCTGTTTGTAGTCCTATTAAAACGAAGTATTCCCATAATTTTCTATAATCATTACTAACAATAAAACATTCCTTATCTTTTCAGTTACTAGAAACCACAGCCAAAGCCCTGCTGAAGGGAGTTGATTCCCAGCCAAAGCTATCTCCATTTCATTTAGCCGTGAGTAATAATTTATTCATAGAAATTAGTAGTAGTAGCTTATTCCCAGCCATAAAGGAAATCGGAGAGTGCCAAGAAAAAAAAGGGGTAAATGTTGATCTCTTGACCGTTAGACTTAAGTCATGAACCTCCATCCGATAGGTTATTGGCAAAAATTTCTTATTTTATGCTCGAATGCCCAAACCTAAGATTAAGAAGCGTAGTTGGCTCACCTCTAGTGTTGGTGGTTTTTGCTCTGCAACCTTTCTTGCAAAATGTTCCAATATTACGGATCGGTCGAATCCAAACTGGATCTGAAGCCGGATCTTTAGGATTCGGATTCGGCAATATTTTTAATGTCTAGATGATGTTTAGTAAGCTAATTTTTGGCTGATTTCGACATTCTAGTACACCATTCCTTCCACACCAGCTTTCCATGGGACCTAATTTCCGATTGCTAGCATAAACTGTTCAGAAACTATAAGGGAAACACCAATGAACAAGTTACGAAAATGTGTACTCGAAGTCTTGGTAAATTACTCAATTTACCATATATTTCCGAATATAAATGACAATACTTTCTTACTATCTGCAAATACTTACCTCCAGTAATCCGTGCTAAAATCGCGTAATTTTAGATTTCCATGCTCAAGATAAAAAATTTCACCCATTTTTTGGCTTTCTTAAACATTTTCTAGTTTCATCTAGTTCCCGCTAGGTGCACCACTGTGTCTCTCTTGTTCACAGTGTGCCGCCATCTTTCCCCCACATCGCTTAAGCACTGATGCAGGAAGCATCGTGCTACAGTATTTCTGAGTATGAAAACTATTGACAAGATAATTAAAGCTATCGAAGACGGTAATTTTACCGAGTGTTCATGCAAAAAGAACGTTCACGATCATCATCCAGCATGCAGGCGTTGCAGACAGTGCGATTTCAGTAAGCAAACATGCGTTTTGTGTGAACTGCACGACCCTGCCAGTATACAAGAAATATGTAAAACATTGCGGCAAACTGATCAACGAGCAATACAACGTGCAAAGAGGGAGCGTTTGGCCAAGATGAAACGGGAAAAGGAACTCCCGACTATTAACGAAGATTTATCGGTTAGTGCCGACGTGGTTTCTAAGTCGGATGGCATATTTGATGAAGCATCTAATTCAGGGTCTTCGTTCGACGGGTTCCCACCCCAAGACGCATTGCCGCCATCTTCTTCAAAATGGAGATTCTCGTGCACGCAGCCAGCAAAACTGCAGCGTCGACAATGAACGTTAGAATGGATAAAATGCGGCAAGAAGTAAAAGATTCCTTGGAGGGATCACTTGAGAAGAAACTGGACAGGAAATTGGAGACGAAATTTGAATCGGCGGACAAACGATATACTGTCTAAGTTTGCCGATATTATGATGGAAAAAATGGCGGCGTCTAACAAAGAGCTGTTGGCTAACATGGGTGCAACAGACGCCATCTTTGTCGAAGGGAACGCCTAGCAAGGAGAGCTCTATAACGGAAAAAACGCACGCTTCCAAGAGCGACGATCAACACCGTCGGAAAGAAAACACTAATAAAATATGCGCAAATTCCGGCAATTAGGAGGTTAGTAAGGAAAATCCGAGCACGAAAATGTCGTCTGCACCTACAGGTAAACCGAAATCGTCAATAAAAGATAAAGGGCACGGTAAGAGTAGTAAGATTGCTAAAATTAGTAAAGAGTAGGGCTAACGTGGAACAGTAGATGACTGAAAATAGTGTGATCGACTTGAGTGGCCCTACCCGTACATCTCAAAAAGTCGCGTTAACCGACACAGTTAGCGACAAGACGGGGGAGAAACAAGAGAAGTTGGATTCTTTACTTTCCTTGTTTAAACAGTTCATTGCAGACAAGCCTAATAAAAACGATGATTGTCAGCAGGATTACGAGGGATACGATATGGAAAACGAGGAAAGCAACTACGAGGACGGTTACCATGACGATTACTACCACGCCCACCACACAAAGACTACCGACAGCCGACACGCGACCAACGCTGACAGCCGACATGCAACGGAAGAAGGCCGACTGGCGACATGGCGACACAGTGGCACGCGACTGGCGACACGGCGACAAGATGGCGGCCATTACAATGTACACGATAACGAGTCCGATGCGCGTCAGCAACTGAGTTACGTGGGGATTAATGAAGGTCAACCGCCTCCCCCACACCCCCCCTCCCCCCAACCAATATGCACGTTCTTAAAAGAAAGAGAGTGGCCTTCAATGAAGAAGAGGATGAAATTGAACAAGGCAATCAACATTTTTCTAATTGGAAAAACCCAGACGACATTTTCAATGAGGGACCAGGTTTTGTGCCTTGGGGGGATTTTGTGGAATACACTGTGAGACCCCTGTCGGATACTCGTTTCTGCAAACGTTTCATGCCCCCTACTCCTGACCCTGAGGACCCACCTGTAGAGACCTGCATGAATTCAGACTACCAAAAACAGGTCCCACACAACCTGCCTCAATCACAGGTACTTTTTAGGCAACTTTTGAACATTGAAAGTGCTACCAGGAATTTTGAAGAGGACATGTTAGCTTCTTTACCGATACCTCCACATGACCCCAAGAAGTCAAAATTTTTTTACAAGTCGACTGGAAACGACGCACCGGGGAAAAAGAGGTACAAAACCTTTTCTGAGGCAGAGTATGTGCATGAAAAGCAATACATGGAATTAGGCTCAGTTTTGAAAATACCGGCGTTTATCCGAACACCACTGTTCGCCGTGGAAGAAGATGAAACCATATTTCGGAACACGCTTCGAGCTAACTCTCACGCTGATTTGGCTTACTCGGCGGCCGCTAAAGCAGTTAAGAAGCTCGCTAGTAATAACCCAACAGTGCTTAACGACCCAACTTTCAACGAATGTATGCAACTTATGAAAAGAGCCTCGTCATTCCAGAAGGATGGGTTCAACTGGATTTCGAGACTCCTCATGAATTCGGTGTTTCGTCGAAGAGACGCAGCCCTGGAATCTGCACAAGGGATCCCCGTGGATACCATTGGACAGCTACGGCTCCTCCCTATCCACAAATCGGCAGAACTTTTCGATGGAAAACTGCTGCAGCTCGCTCCGGAACTCAAGGACAAGACACGTGCCATTGCCAACACGACTTCGGGACAGAAAAAAAAATTCAAAAACGCCCCCGTCAAACATAAACGGCTCGGTTTTCCAGGGAATTTCCCACAAAATAATCCCGATTTGAACGGAAACAAGAAGCCGGCGCAGATTGAGAAGCGTCTACCGTCTCCCTTTCAGGAACCCGCCCCTCCTCAGCCAAGAGGAAGGGGCAGCGGGGGTAGCCGAAGAGGTAGGGGATTTCCACGAGGACGTGGGAGAAGACCCTACTCAAGATACTGATGTCACAGTACAGGTACCTTCCCCCATTCACTGGCAGGTGGGGGAAAGGCTACGATATCACGTGTCAGAGTGGAAAAAGTTGACGACAGACACATTCGTGATATCAGCGTTGGAAGAGGGCTACTTTCCACCATCCGTCTCCACCCCTGCCCTTACTGTGAAGCCTGCCGTAGTGGATCACGTCTTGACCGGTAGACGAGCTAGTAGACACAGAATTTAAAAAACTTCTAGAGAAGAGAGCAATTGAGGTTTCAACACCCAACACGAAAGGCTTCTGGAGCCTGGCCAGGGTGATTCCGAAGAAGGGGGGGGGGGCACAAGGCTCATCTTCAACTTAAGAAGACTCAACTCGTTTTTGAAGAAGCACTTCAAGATGGAAACGATAGATTCCATCAGAAAGGCGTTGAGGAAAGGAGTTCACGGTGACCATCGATTTAGAAGACGCATATCTGCACGTCCCCCTACATCCATCGGTGCATCACCTTTTCCGAGTGTACTCCAAAGGAATTACTTACCACTTTGTGACCCTCCCCTTCGGACTATCGACGGCCCCATTTGTTTTCACAAAGATCCTTCACCCTGTCCTATGCCGTCTGCACGAATTACACATTCGAACGCATGCCTATCTGGGACTGGATGCTTCGCAACGAGTCCGAGACGGCATTGGTAGGCAATCTCCAACAATGCATCACAATCTTCCACAAGTTGGGATTAGGCGTCAACGTCTAGAAGTCTCGGTTTACCCCACAGAGAGTATTCACTTTCTTAGGAGCACAGTTCGATTTAGGGAACATGCTGGTACGCCCTTCCCCAGAAAGGACAGTGAAAACCATCGCAGAAATGGGAAAACTTCTGGACAGGACACATATCTCCGCAATCGACCTTGCTTCAGTTCTGGGTTCAATGGACTCAATAACAATACTGGTTCGGTGGGGTCAGTGGCAAGCTAAGCCATTACACTGGTTCAGAAAGCTGAATTGGTCACCGAGAGTAACTTGGGTGGACAGGATACCCCTGGACAATATCCCACGGTGGAACGTAGAATGGTGGATGCAGGAAAAGACACTGACGAAAGGAGTCCCTATCCACGAGCCGACCCCAGACTTCCTACTGCTTTCGGATGCATCAATGGAGGGCTAGGGAGTGCACATGGACAGCTCCGAAGCATCAGGGAGGTGGTCGTAACAGGAGAAGGAGTTACACATCAACGTCCTGGAACTCAGGGCAGTACGATTGGCCATTACAGCCTGGGAAGGAAAACTGCAGGGGAATTGTGTCGGTATAATGTCGGACAACACGACAGCTGTGGCGTATGTCAAGAGGGGAGGAGGCACCCATTCCATTGCATTGATGGAGGAGACTTCTCTTCTCTTCAACCTGTGTTACAGATTGGACATCACACTACAACCGAGACACATTGCAGAGAAGTTAAACGTATGGGCAGACGCTCTGTCTAGAAAATCAATGGCCCCGACGACGGATTGGATGTTAGATCCATCAGTGTGCAAAGCTCTCTTTACCAAGTGGGGAACCCCGCATCTCGACCTGTTTGCGACCAGACTCAACACACAGCTACCTCACTTTGTGTCTCCTTTCCCAGACGAAGGAGTGTGGGCAACGGATGCGCTAGCGATAAACTGGGACAGACTCGCCGGGTACGCCTTCCCACCGTTTTTCTTGATCCAGGACACACTCAACAAGTTCCGATCGAGCAAAATGTCACTCATTTTGATTGCACCATGGTGGCCAGGAGCACCGTGGTTCATGGACCTGATAGAATTAGCGTCAGAAGAACCGATTCCACTACCCATTACGGAGAACTTCCTTTCCCAAGGGAGAGGAACGAGACGACAACTCCATCCACAACCACATATTCTTCACCTTCACGGATGGAAACTATAAAGAGTCCAACACGCAGGGTTTTCGTACCCGGTAGTCAAGAGAATTCCTCGATGCCACCGAAAATCAACAGTGAGAGACTACAAAACGAAGTGGAAAAAATAGTACGGATGGTGCACGGAAAGAGGATTGGAACCATGTAACCCTTCGGAGAACGACTTGGCCGAGTTCCTGGAGGAGTTGTACGATAGCGGATTGGCCCCAACATCCATTAAAGGATACAGATCGGCTATTAACTAATGGTGGTATCGATCTTAGGAGACAAACCGATTCTGACCAGCAGGGTTATCTCAAGGCTGATCCAAGCATTCGAGAATGGAAGACCTAGAGTGAGAAGTCTCTTCCCAAAGTGGAATCTACCCTTGGTTCTGAGGAGCTTATCGGGGCCACCTTATGAGCCGCTGGGAACCGCATCAAGGACTTTCTTGACGCATAAGACACTGTTCCTAGTAGCGCTTACAACTGCCAGTAGACAGAGCAAATTGGCAGCGTTATCGAGGGAGGATCAACACATGTGTTTCTCCAGGGATTTCTCTGCGATGACGCTTACATTCCCAGCGCACTTCCGAGCCAAAAATTCAAGGACAGATGTCACACCACAACCGATCAGGATTAGGGCACTGGCACCAGTGGTGAATAGAGAAGATGAGGAGAGACTACAATGCCCCATTAGAGCGGTTAGATGCTACCTGAAGCAAACGGAGCATTGCAAAAGCGTTGGTGGAGGCGACACTACAGCCACACCTCTCTTTTTGAATATAGACGGTGAATCGGGAGAAGCTTTGCTTGCACCGGTAACACCGGCTAGGATGGGGAAGTGGATCTGCGCGGTCATAAAGAAAGCATATGAAGAAGGCCCAGATCATACTGACATCCCGAAAGACATTAGAGCTCATGAACTGAGAGCGTTGGCCGTATCGTGGGCGTATGGGTGTGGAACGCCTCTCGATGAAGTGGTATCGGCTTGTGCCTGGAACCACAAAAATACCTTCATTAGCCACTACTTGAGGGACACCAGTGGGAAAGAAGGAGCCAACATAATACGAGGTCATCTAGTGGCTGGAACGTGCCATGAAGAGAGGGCACAACAGTCAAGTTCCAAGAGAGGAAGGAGGGACCATTAAAAGATGGATAAGTTCCTTCTTTCTTGAATGTATTAACTTGATGTTTTTGTTTCCAGACCTTCGGTTCAGCTCGACCCGCCGCCTTAGCCACGAAGTCAGCACGGATTACTGAAGGTAAGTATTCGCAGATCCCAGAATACTTACCTTTAGTAGAACTGCCCGCCTCCCCACAAGAGCTGAACCATAATAGGTTTGAGCGATGTGAGGGAAAGATTACGGCACACTGTGAACAAGGGAGACACAGTGGTGCATCTAGCGGGAACTAGATGAAACTAGAAAATGTTTAAGAAAGCCAAAAAATGGGTGAAATTATTTATCTTGAGCATGGAAATCTAAAATTAAGCGATTTTAGCACGGATTACTGAAGGTAAGTATTCTAGGATAGTAAAAACTAATTTTAAACATAGTTAAAATTCGTGTTTTTTTTTCCCGAGTGTTCAAAACGTAGCTTCGTCTTATAATCGCGTCCAAGTCTGCGAGCGTGATTGCCGTTTAAGTTTCACTTCGCGCCACGTGCTTTGTACTTCCGGTTTCGCTTTGTCCGCCGCAATAGATGCAATCATGTCCGCCGCAACAAAGAAAATGTGCAGGGATTGTGCGGAGGAAAAAGCGAGCATGAAATCACCCCATCTTCAACAACCAACGAGTTATGAAGCTGGATTTAAAATCGAAGTGGTGAAATTTGCAGAATCCACGGCGATCACTGAGGCAGCAAGGAAATTCTGTGTTTCAGAGTGTAATGTCCGACGATGGCATGGCCAACAACAAAAACTGAAAAATGCGTCGAACACTCGAAAAGCATTTCGTGGCCCCAAAAAAGGTAGGCATCCAGAACTTGAGGAGGAAATGATAACATTTGTTAAAGAAACCAAGCCAATGGATTTCCTGTAACTCGAATGATGATAACGAACGAAAGCTGTTCAAATTACCCGAGGTAAAAAAAATTCCTAGAAGTGTGTTTAAAGCTAGTGTTGGTCGGTACAATCGCTTCATGCGACGCAGTGGATTTGCACTTCTTCGCCGAACAACCCTTGTCCAAAGATTACCTGCCTATTATTAGAAGATATTGGTAGCTTATCAACGGTACGTGATAGCACTTAGAAAAAAAAAGATCATTTACTAAGCTGCATCGGCAATGCTGATGAAACGCCGACATATTTTGGTATGCCGCTATTATCCACTGTTAATGAAAAAGGTGCAAAATCAGTTCTTTTAAAAACAACTGGGCATGAGAAGGAAAAGTTTACAGCAATGTTGTGTGAGCTAGCTGATGGTACGAACTCCCACCTTTTCTTATTAAAAAAAATAAACTCTGCCCAAAGAAGCACTTCCAGCAAACGTTGTTCGTGTACATTAAAGGATGGATGACGAACCAACTAGTGCTAGAGTGGTTGAAAGTTGTGTTTGGCAGACGCCCAGGTGCGTTTTTACAAAAACGTGGATTGCTTTGTTTAGAAACTTTTGCAGGTCACGTAACTGACGAAGTTAAAAACAAAGTGAAAGCCATGAATTCGGTTTTAGTCATTATTCCAGGTGGAATGACTTCCCAGCTCCAGGTTTTAGATGTTTGCATTAACAAACCATTTAAAGACCATACGAAGGAACTCGATACCGAATGGCTCACCGAAACTGATCACAGCAATAACCTCACTCCTTCAGGGAAGGCATCTATTTCTTTTTTGTGTGAGTTGGTTGTTTCCGCATGGCAGTCAATCAGAGTAGTCACAATCGTGAAAGAATTTAAGAAATGTTGTCTTAGTAATGCCATGGATGGTACTGAATATGGGAGGATGGAGACTTAACCAAACGCTGTGCCAAACAATGGTCAAAGCTCAAGTAGTGCATCAGAAGGGAAAGACAGTGAAGGGGGATACACTGACTGATGATTGATTAATCTTGTGTACTAGGCGAATCGACTCTTTCCTTTGGAAAAATAGGATTGTAGGCCTACCTGTATGGCCTAACACCACAACAAATCCTAGACAAATCTTAACATGTTCATTAAGCATAAAACTTTAGGTTTGTAATGTAGGCCTATATGTAATTTCTAATGTTAGGCCTAAATTGTTGTGAATTTTTTTTCGTTAAATGTTAAAGCATTGTTAATTTTATTTTGTTGACAGTGATGAGC
>JAHWFP010222086.1:28232-42055 GCA_023313725.1 Lithobius niger | reverse complement strand
GATTGGATATCTTCGCCTTTTGCCGGTACAATATTTTTGGTACTAAAGTCAAACTTCCCTGGATCTGTGGTTAATCCTTAGTCTGTAACAAAATTCATGACCTCGTGGTTTGATCATAGACATGGACCTTTCATGTAACGATAGTAGATGTCACACCGACCTGCTTCTTTTCCTGTTTCACACTTGACGACTTGACGCTCCCAACCAGGAGCTGGTTTTCTTCCTACCTACGTCTGCACACGTAGGTACACCAGTATCCGCTACAGTCTCTTATCTGCTTGAGGTATCAGGCGATTCAGTCCTTGCAAGGTATTTTTCTTTTCTTCTTCAGTCGTCTTTGCTGTTTTTATTTTGTAATTTCAAGGGTTCACTGCAGACTTGTTAAATTCAAACTTCTTTACTTCCTCCTTAAACATAACACAATTTACATAAATAAACATTTAACAATCCGCACATGAATCAAGAAATTGTCTAACAAGACAGTTCGTGCATCGAGTTCTGTCCTTGTTGTGTGCTTGTTGGGAAAGACCTCTTTTCGCGCTAAACCATCATCATTATAAGGGCTCGTTCCCGCCAAAATATGGAAACACTTTTGGTGAAAAGGAACTGTGGAGTCGTCACTTGTGTGCTCCACAATGGCAGCCATCAATTTCATGTCAATATGTTAACCCTACCAAGATACCCCTTTAACTACTAATAGGCTGTTCCATAATTGTATATAGTTTTAAGTGCATCACATGACTTCCTTGTATTTAAAGAGAAGTAAACAGGAAGTTCGCTGTCTTATCAGCTGTAGCCTACACTCTGGTAGTCCGTGTGTTTCATTACCATTGGTACCCACGCTGGTCTAAGGTGTGTCACCGCCTAGGACATCACAGGAACGCACGTGTCTCGTACGTGGAAAATGTAGTCAAAGAATCGGCATTCCAAACTTGGCAAATGTTTCCTTCATCGTTCGAGTAGAACAACGTAATTAGCCCTAATTACAGTCATTAGGTAATTACTTTCAAGTCAGCAAGCAAGAGATGGCAACTTTACACTTCTAACCCAAAGCTGTGATTCGTCCACAACCAATCACGGTAAGTGAAGGCCACTAGTGATGCATATCACCAGGAACGCTGTACAGAAGGCAAAGATCGATCTCCAACCCTCTGAGCACAAACACATCACTGCACTTCGGCTGCACTGCACCAACACCAACACTGCACAACACATTTTGCACACTTCCACCACTGCACACTGCTGCACACCGCTGCACTCTTCTGCACATTGCTACACACCACTGCACTTCACAACACCACTCCACTTCCACAACACGGCAACAGGACCATCTCAATACCTAACAGCCCCACTGACACACCAAATACGACACACCAATTTTACACTCTGTAGCACTCAGGAAACTCTCTCTTTAACTAGCAA
The DNA here is from genome assembly GCA_023313725.1 of Lithobius niger. Classification (NCBI taxonomy): domain Eukaryota; kingdom Metazoa; phylum Arthropoda; class Chilopoda; order Lithobiomorpha; family Lithobiidae; genus Lithobius; species Lithobius niger. The sequence continues at coordinate 40,633 of JAHWFP010222086.1, read as the reverse complement.
TCCATCCACTTATGTTTACAACACACCACAAGAAAACCTTCAAAAAAACTTTTTTTTCGCTCCATCACTTCTCTTGCCACCCTAAACACCATACCACAAAATACCACACACAACAATCCACCTCCCTGGATTCAACTCAAAAGTACTGTTCACCACTGGAGAAAACACATTTTTGCCATGGCAAACCCCCTACACTCAGCATTAGGGCGTTTGTCCCCCTTTCTCCAGCAAAAAAGTAAACATGTAACACATATCCAAACAATGCTAACAATAACCTTGTAAACCTTGCATGTTAACAACAACAAGAAAACTTCGTCAGACACAGAATTCAACAACACCTTGGGAGAAGCAAGCACCCACTGCAGCTTGTGAAAAGCTTTCCCGTAGCAACTGCCCCCTCCCACTTTGTCTGGTGCCCCTTTGTTCACACTGACAGCTAAAGGCAACACCAACTTTGCATAGTTGTTTAACATATGCAAGCCATCACCAGTCAATCCTAACCTAGACTTTACTTTTTTCTTCGTGTTTATAACCAGTAAAGCAGATTTTGCTTCCACTTTCACCATAACTAGGCACCTACACTTTTCCTTTACCCTTGCAGACAGACGGCCACTAATAGCTTCCTCGTCCACTTGTCTGCTCATGACATTTCCAGGTTTCCCTCCTGAATCCCACACCTGAAATCGCCTGTACAACTCTTTACCATTCACTCCATCCTCTCCTTCCACTCCCATGACCTTCAATCCAACCTCATTACTAGTAGTCACCTGTGCAATCTCATCTTTCCCTCATTACGTCTGCGATTTCCCTCTTTAACCTCACCTTTCTTCCATAAACTAACTCCGCTGGAGTGAAGTTTGCCGTCTCACAAAAAATAGACGTACTTGCAAACTTAGATGGTGCTAAAACATCATTCCCTTTGTCAGGATACTCCAAATCCAAAGCCCTGCTACAGTCTTCCCTCGTTCCGTGCAACCTTTCTACAGCCTGAGAGTGCGAATGATAAGGCTTACTATTTACAAGGCCGATAGCACACTCCTTCAAGAAACAAGCAGCCCGTTCAGAAACAAACGGTTTTCCAAGAATCGATTTGAATTCCACAGAAAACCCAACCCTTGAACAAATTGCTAAGCTTTCATTTACTACCGTGTGTGAGTTAGCCACCCTGACAGCCACTGCTTCAGGATACCTAGTCGCCCTATCACAAACCGTTAAGACATGCGTATTTCCGTCAGACGTCAATTTGAAACGCATAACGAAATCCACTTCCACCTTAATGAAAGGCTCTGCCACAACCGGAACTAAAATCATTTCGTCCTCTCCCTTCCTCACACCTTTTCTATATTTCTTTCACACCAATCTATCCAATTTTTACATTGTGCACACATTCTTGGCCCATGCAATACTTCTTGCAACCTGGCAATGTTTGTTTCCATGGCCATGTGCCCAAAATAGGCATTAGCATGTGCCCTCCTTACCAGTTGCTCCGTAAGCATTTTAGGTACCACTACCTGGTCACCCGTCTTGGTGCCATTTGCTGCCGACCATTTCCTACTTAAGACATCATCCTTCCAAAAAAAAGATGTACCTTCAATGTTAGCTGCCTCTCTACATCCCTCCAACCCAGGATCAAGCACCTGCCCTTGCATTAAAACTTGCTTTAACAGCTAACAAGTCTTGAATTCCTGCTTTCAACAAACCTACATTTTCTTTCCTTGCAACCTTTTTACTAATTTCCGTCATCCTTACAGAGTCGGCCACAACACTAGCTTGTTAATTGACTAAAACGTGTTGTGACTGAACAACTGTATCATTTTGTGCAAGCCCATTATTTTCGACCTTGACACTAATTTCACTGCTTTCAGCAATTACCTCATTTTCACTTGCAACATTTCGAACACTTTCCTCCATTTCCTCATCCCCCACTTTAAAAACATCATCCAATGCATCACTATCAATACATTGATCTACAGCCTGTTTTTCGTTACTCTCCATTGATACCTGTTTTCGACCTAGCTATCGCAGTCCTTGTTTTGTTTGCCTTTGGTACAATTTTCTGTAGCTTTTCGTAAGACTTTTGGCTAAGCAGAAAGTCGTACGTTTCGTCCTTAAAAAATGGCGACACGCCGCATTCCAGCATAACGTAGCCATCTTCTGTAGCCAACTTTACCTTTGTCACAGGAAAGTCTGTCATGTTTTGACTTACAACAGACGACAACACAACTCTTTTCCCAGTGAACGAACTAGGCTCTACTATTTTACTTGAAACCACATCCATAAAAGCACCTGTATCCAGCAAGTAACTACCAGGCTTTCCATTAATTGTACATTTATTACATAACTGGCTTTCCACCGACTGTGTACCACTTTTACCTTTAAAAGAGCCAACCTCCTTTCCACTGTGTACACTAGGCAATTGAGTACATACATTTCCCACTGAGGCTTTGGTACCATTGTTGGGACAATCCCTTTTCAAATGCGAGCTCGAGCTACAAATGTAGCACTTACGTGACTCGTCCGCCTTTAAAGGCGCTCTCCTACCAGACTGATTAATGTCGTTAGCTTGTGGCTTTGCTTGCGCATTGTTAGCCAAAGCTGTAGTACCATTGCTCGTACCATTATTACCTGAACCATTTCTAGTACCAGTTACCATTAGTTGTAGTTACCATTACAATTGTTACTCTTGTTTCCATAGTTACTAGTACCATTCCATTGGTTGCCTCCACCATTTTGCGAATTACCGCTCCCTCCATTGTTTCTGTAACCTTGACTACCTTGATAACCATTACCATTCCGATACCTGCCATAACCATTACCATTGTTACCTCCTCCACGGTAATTATTTCCGCCCTGTGGTCCGCCGTTTCCATTGTCAGAACTACTCCCCTGTCTTAGAACTGCTTCTTGGCGATTAGCGCAGTAATCGTCTGCAAGCAAAGTTAAGTTCAAAACAGACTCTTGTTTACCCTTTTCAATAAGCCATACTCTTATCGGACTTGGTACCTTATTAAAAATCCTCTATTAATATCTGCTGGAACAATTTTTGGAAAGAATCCCCACAATCATGTTCCTTAACCCATTCAGAACCCAGTGTTGTCAAAGTGTGAGCAAAATCTAAGTACGTTTGTTTATCAGTTTTTTGCTGACCTAAACTGGTTATGTAAACACTGCTCTGTAACATGAAATCTTACTTTTAGAGCTTTAACACACAGATCATACTTTGCAAAGTCATCATCAGAAAGACGCATGAGTGTTTCCAGCGCTTTCCCTGTTAACAACGATAACAATCTGAAAGGCCACTCTTCTTTGTTAAAGCCCGTCCTATCACAAATTCTAGTAAAACCAGACAAGAAAACTATTATGTTGTCTTCCTTCTCCCTGAAGGGTTGGCACAACTTCGACATGTCATAACATTTTTCTTATTTACATACTCTGTTTTTACCTTTAATTGTTCTTCTTAAAAGGACAACTCTCTTGCCTGCACTTCATCATTACGCTACCTAGCATATTCGCTAATACGCAGCTCATGCTCCTGTTTCTCTCTCGTTAATCTATCTTCTCGTTCCCACTTCTCCCGTTCTAGCTCTGCCTCCCTTGCAAATTTTTTCTTTCAATTTCGTCTAGCCTAGCCAATTTCTCCCTCTCAAATTCTTCGTCCCTTTCCTTTAATTCTTTTTCCCTTGCTAATTTTTCCCTTGCCAATTCGTCCTCCTTCTCCCTTGCTAATTTTTCCCTTGCTAATTTTTCCCTTGCTAATTTTTCCCTTGCTAATTCGTCCTCTCTCTCTTAATTCTTTTTCCCTTGCTAATTTTTCCCTTGCTAATTCGTCCTCCCTCTCTCTTAAAGCCTCCCCCCTTTTTAATTCTTCTTTTCTTACACTTAACCTTTCCCTCTCTAATTCTTTTTCTTCTTGCCTTTCCTGCCTTTCCCTTAATTCCCTCTCTTTTAGTTCCTGTTTTTCTTGTAATTCCCTCTCTTTTTCTTCATTTATTACCCTTTTAGCCTCCTCTACAGTTTTAACTGCTTCTGCGAGATCATCAGTCAACAAAGTTTCTCCCTCCAACCCACCTTTAAACATCGCCACTAAGCAACTCCTTTGTAAAATTACTTAATTACCTAAGTAACCAACAATCAAAAAAATAGCACCAACACGCACAACAGTTCCCGCAAGCTTTAAACAACACTTTCCCCAAACGCCCTAATACCAAGCTGTAAAAAAGTTTGCCACAGCTCACCTGTTGCCGCATTGTGGAGACGCTGAAAAGACGACTTCTACATCTAAACTGAAGAACACAGGCTTGCACAGACGATGACTTCAAACTCTATTTCGCTTCTTCCATTACCGGAATTTGCCGAAATTTTCCTTCTCACAAGACGAAGTGCAGCATTACCGCCCACTCTCGCTGATAGGAATGTTCTCCTTCCCTCGTCCAGTCGCAATCTTGTCTGCCAGCTCAGCTTTTCCGTCTCTTGACTCGTCTTTCTTGAACAGCAGAAAGCCCCTTTCATCTTCCTCCCACGCTGGTTGCCGCCAAAGTCGAAATTCTGCAATGGAAAGTGAACCCACTGAGTTGGAGAAGCTCACCACTACCATCTAAGTTGACTTGACCGCCGACTTTCGATGCAGCTGTGTCCCTTTAACGTGAAAGTTCGGATGTACGCCTATTGATGCAGCATTCTGGCCGTGGAAATCCGAACAAACAAATGTATTTACTTTACCCTTGATGCAGGCGTAATTTGCTTCACCACTGCCAATGTAGACACAATGGCAGCAACCTGACCGTTGAAACTCGAACAAATCGACATGAAATCCAGCTGCTTCCTCGACGTGAAAGTCCGGCTACACCGCTGCCACCAATGTAATTTCAAGGGTTCACTGCAGACTTGTTAAATTCAAACTTCTTTACTTCCTCCTTAAACATAACGCAATTTACAAAAATAAACATTTAACAATCCGCACATGAATCAAGAAATTTTCCAACAAGACAGTTCGTGCATAGAGTTCTGTCCTTGTTGCATGCTTGTTGGGAAAGACCTCTTTTCACGCCAAACCATCTTCATTATAAGGGCTCGTTCCCGCCAAAATATGGAAACACTTTCGGTGAAAAGGAACGCACGTGTCTCGTACGTGGAAAATGTAGCCAAAGAATCGGCATTCCAAACTTGGCAAATGTTTCCTTCATCGTTCGAGTAAAACAATGTAATTAGCCCTAATTACAGTCATAAGATAATTATGGTCAGGTCAGCAAGCAAGAGATGGCAACTTTACAATTTCAGGACGGTCATCCTTAAGCAAAAACTCCAGAAACGGGTACTTCCTAGTATTTCTTAGGGCATCCATTCCAACTCTTTTCTCTTAAAAGCGAACACTTTCGGTTTCTCTTACTTAGAATTCCCCTTCTTCTGGGAACCAAATTCTATAAACCTTTGTGTTGTGTGCATATCCTGAATATATCTAGGCATGATCTTAGTCGGATTTTTTATCGGGGCGGTGTTCGTCGTATGCAAATCTAAGTGATCCAATTCTTCACAGATGGTATACTACTGGTATCCAGCCATAGAGAGAACGTCTGGAATTTCTCATTTATCCCAGTGTGGGGAACTCTGTTCTTCAGATATACTGCAGTGTATGCCATTTCCGCCCACCACTCACCAGACAGTTTAGCAGGGATTTAATGAGTTTGTACCGAATCTAGAAGGGTTTGGTTTAAACGTTCTGCCACCACATTCATTTCGGAACTGTATACATTGGTACGGCGCGTACGAATCCTAAGACAATCCATCTCCTTCTGGAAATATCCTGCGCCATATTCCATCACATTATCGGTATGCAGGACCTTCAATTTATGCCCAGTTTCTCTTTATGCTCTGGCAAGGAAAAGTTTAAATTTATGGATTGCTTGATCCTTCGTTTCCATGGTATAGATGAAGCACTTATGTGAGTAGTCGTCTACGAAGGATATAAAATATTTGGCTCACCCAGCTGACGTCACTGTCAACGGCCCTCAAACATCAGAAAGTATTAAATGAAGAGGTGCTTTGGAACTTCTCTCAACCACGTGACGTGCACACGTTGACTTCCCCAAGTTACATGGCACACATACAGGGTTGTCTACTGATAACGATTAATTACCTAGCACCTTTTCCTCACAGGCCATCTTCCTCATTGACGGTTTTGCTATATGCCCTGATCTGTCACGCCACAATGCCGTATTGGTCATGGTCCAAGTTTCTTCAACAGTTGCAGGCTTATTGTATTTAAAGTTTGTTCAAACTTTAGCCACGACAGTAGAGTACGCACGCTTCACTGGTGCTGTATCAGCAGTACACCTTTCCCCATATTTAGTAGGTACACTTCTGATATCTGGAGGAACTGCAAGACGTCCACTAACAATAAAAAACTGTCCTATTGCAGGTGCTTTAAAGTAAGTCTCTCCAGCTGGTCGTTGAATGAATAACCCCTGGTTGTCAGTCGAAAGTTTATATCCACTACAGATATCTTCATTCCAGAAATCAAATTACGGCGCATATTAAGTGCGTGTAAGAATCCAACAAGTTTAACTGGAACGACCTCCCCTTCATTCTGTATATGAAGGCGAACATCCCCAACACCACATATATGTGATGTGCCTTCGGCAAGGTCTGCAGGTTGAATTTCAATTTCTTTGTAGTTTTCCAGCCACTCCTATACTTGGGAGAAATTATGCATTGCGGCAGTGTCCAATGCCCACTGAATTTTCTCAATTGATGCCGCATTAGCTTCTACAAAGAAAGACCCAGTATGATATCTTCGTTCATTCTGTGATGTAGAGTTTGACTGTTTCAAACCCTATTCTTCACGAGGTTGGTTGCAATTTCTGGCTAAATGTCCAGCTTTATTGTAGTTGTAACATAGAAATGTTTTCTCAGTCTTCACACCGTGTGTGTGGCTTCTTGAACGTTGTCTACCTCTACCACGATTGTGGTAATGCGAGTTGCATAGCATGGACGGATGAATCATCTCTTGATGTGGTTGATTCAGTTGGATGCCTACATTCAAATTCACTTAACAATAATTCCTTTGGCTTGAAGTCGGCATCTTCCAGGGCATATAACTTCTCTACCACAGAATCCCACGTTTATGGCAGATCACAAATCATCTTGTATGCATGTTCTTCCTCCTCTATTTAGTCTATCCTCTAAGTATGTCACTGCATTCTGAACACGAGACAAATTTTTCGTTACTGTCTCTTCGGGTTTCATCCTCATCAGGACAAATTATCTTCGTAGGTTTACAATTCGTGATCGTGACTTGGGCTCAAATACATCTGCCAAATTATCCTTCACTTCTAGGGCTGTTGTACAGTTCCTGATTAATGGCTTTAAGTCAGCTTCTAGAGCTAATGCAATTGAACCTAGGGCTCGGGAAGCTCGGAGCTGGTACTGCCTCTGGGATCTGGGATGATAACTATTTACAGCTGTCAAACAATGTCAAAGAAAACATCATGCACTTCCACACATTTAGTATTTGCTGGTATCTCACTCGTGTGTGGAGTCTCAAGTACCACACCACATATTTTATATTTGTAGGGCTTCTCACCAGTGTGTGGATACTGAAGTGCAGTGTCACACATTTAGTATTTGTAGGGCTTCTCACCAGTTTGTGGATACTAAAGTGCAGTGCCACACATTTAACATTTGTATGGTTTCTCACTAATGTGTGGACTGTAAATTACTGTCCCATGCATTTGCCATCTGCATGGTTTCTCACTAGAGTATGGATAATCAAATGCTTTCCCAAGTATTTGACACTTGAACGGTTTCTCACTAGAGTATGGATAATCAAATGCTTTTCCAAGTATTTGACACTTAAACGGTTTCTCACTTACGTATGTATCAAAACGTGCTAGCCCACACATTTATCATTTGCAGGGTTTCTCGCTAATGTGTGGTATTAATGTACTGTTCCACACGTTAAACATGTGTAGGGCTCCTCACTGCGCTGTAGATTATAAACTGCATTTCAGACATTTAACGCTTGCATGGTTTTTCACTCGTGTGTGGATTCGTAAGTGCTGTCACATACATTGACTGGGCCCATAACCCTTAAAAACTTAATTTATCTTGGATAATAAATTAAAGGACGTGCCGAATTATTTCTGGAGAAGCACAAATTAAGAACGTAAAGTTCTTTCCATGTAAGCCTAAGAGTTAGTTCACAGCACACCTGCATTTTTCATTAGGCATAATCCACACCTGCATTCCTCATTATGCTTAATCCACACCTTCTCTGCTAAACATGGAAACACAGTCAAATAAGGCTTCGGTTTCTAGGTCTTACCTCTTTTATTCTTCTAGAGGTCACAACAATAAAAAGGGTACACTGTCACTGTCTTATATATTGTAGTTTTTAAAACATGCTTAGGGTTAATTATAGAACAGTTCTGGAAAAGACAAACCAAGTTAGTTGACTTGAACAGAAACATGTCTACCCTCCAACAGGACAAGAGCAGGGAGTAAAAGATCACATGATCACATACTGTATGATAAGAAAGAAACCCAGTGAGATATGCTCACTGGTTCCATGAAGCTTACATCTAAGCAGAGCATGAAATTCAAACCAAGATTGGATAGATCAGGCCATCTGAGATGGAAGATACAAAAACGTCATTTCTTCCTGATGCTCGGTAGATTTGTACATCAGGATATTGAGAACTGAATGAAACATACACAACAGTTATGTCGTTTTATAAGATTGCCCTATGTAATGATTACTTACAAATTTCAAATACACCAGTTGTATATGAGTCTTGGGTAAAAAGTCAGAAACGTGATGACCTTGAGTGGGTATGTGAAGGTTTATCAAATTCTCACATGCAAACGGTCCCCTTACAACTCCATGAGCTTATTCATGTTTCATTTCCTTAGCTCTGTTTCAAGGAAACGGTGAATTCTGGTCCACACATGCTGTTGTACCATGCTCGCATGTCGTACATTATAATTCAACTCACTTTTTACTCACCCGGCTAACTTGTACATTAAATTTCAACTCTCAAATTTTTCTTTTACAACAGTAAACCAATTCGCCTAGTAAGAGATTGAACATTTTAACAGTTGTTACATTTTGCAGTTGTTTCCATAGGCTACACATGCGATGAGACAAGAATAGCTGACTAATACAAGTATTGCTGTTTGTCATTAAGGAAAGAATTATTAACACTTACTCATCAATTAATCATTATATTTAGCAAACGTGTTCACTGAAATTTGATCTCCCCAAGTAAAGCGTATGAAACTTTAGCTTGACAGTGCCGACAGCTATCTCAACCATGTGAAGTTATTGACATCAAATGAGATGCAGTCAATCAAATTGGCCCTCATTTCTTTTCTAACAATTTTTCGAATTTATTGTATTCTTTGTAGTATATCAATAAATTTGACTCTGGGCCAAGACACGTCCTCCATGAAAGAATATTAACATTAAAATTATAAATAACTTACTAATGATCCATCATAAAGACTGGCAACGTCAATTACAAGCAAAGCTCAATGTGGCATAACCACAATACCAAATGAGGTATCATTCATAATTTGTTGATTTTATGATTTTCCCCCTAGAGAACTTGATTAGGGTTCGTTTCACGAGATTGTCTTGATGGCCCTGCAACCCCGCATGTGACTTGTAGAAATTGCGAGAGTAGCGAATGCATTGTTTCAAAACGTCTAAAAGTTATAGTGGTTTTTACCACTTGCTTTACTATTTTTCTGAAAAATTCACACTAAAAGAATTTGCACTATAGTGAAAAGAAACCTCAGTATTTCACTACGATGTATTAACGGCAAATGGTTTTTTGGTATTCATGTACTGATCTTACAACTAACCTTTTAGGTAGGGCTCCCTTACAGGCAGCACTGAAAACCGGCTTTTCCACTCCATGGAAACAGAAAACTTATATTTTTGAAATAAAATCAGGTTATCTCATATTCCAACTTGTGCATTTCGCACCAAAGCTGACTTGTCATGGAATTTCAAATAAAACAGAACAAAACTGCGAACGTATCTTATCCTGAACAAAACACACTAAAAATCTAATTTTTTGCTAGTATTTGTCTTCACTGTTACGTTTGCTCGGCAGTTGCCTGCATCCCCAACCCCCAGTGATACAAAGTAACACTGAAGGAAATGAAGAATAAAGGATGAATTGTTAATTAACAATTGTTTTCGTTTGTTTTAGGTTAATTATAATGACTTCTAATGGAGTCCTTAAAAAAGAATGGGAAAAATATTTTCTTAGGCCTGATCCATACCAGTGTTCAAGGACAAAGGAAACGAATTCCATACGTATTGAAGAAGTTATCGGAGTCTTTGTGTGCCTCATACTAACATTTATTTTGGCAGTTCTTTGTGTTCTGTTAGAAGTAATTGTTGATAAGCATTACTGTTGAGTGGGAAAACGCTCAATGCATAAAAAACACTACAGCGTTTAAAGAAATATGTAAAGCACACTTTAAAAAATCCTTAAAATCAGGGGAAAAAAAGAATAACTCTTAGAGTGTTCCTACAAGGTATTAGTCATTCTGTAGCCTTACATTTGCCTATTTTCAGAAATAAATTGTGGTGTGATTTTTATTTTGATTGCTTTCCACAGGCAAATATATAAATACCTTGAGCCACTTTTCCTGCTAATTTCTGCCGTATTTTCTTGTTTTGTATATTTTCTGTTTACATGACCGTTCAATCAGATTTTTATCTCATCCCTCCTCTGGATATTTCCAGTTTTGTCCGTTTTGTGTGGAATCAGTGGAGCAGAAATGAAATATTTTTGGAGGGGGTCGAAAAAAAGCAACGAGTTCTGAAGCTACATTGTTAGCATTTACGGCACGTCACAGTCGTACTCGGCTTCGTGTGAGCAGTCTACTTTTTTCACACACTCAAGCAATTTATCTAACAATATGACATGCCACACTTCTGATTCAGGGATATGGGGCTTGACTCCCTAACCCGCACTGCGTTTCTGCACCACTGAAAATGGTAGTCTGAGGAATGGAGTTCGCAGCAATGTCTGCAATCCCTTCTTTGTTCTATTGAATCGGTGTTACAGACACACGCAATCGACTACATAAAAACAAAACCATGTGATGGATAGTACAACGCGCCTAGAAGTTCTTTTTTTAAACAATTATATTGCTATTTGCTGTTTACCCGTCAAAAAATGACAGGAATTTGTAATGTCTACCTTTATGTCTAGCATTATGGCATGACTCAATTCTGTTTTGGGCAGATGGATGCTTGGCTCCCTAACCCCACCCCCGTCTCTGCACCACTAAAAATTGTAGTCAGAAAAATGCAGTTTGGAGCAAGTTCGGAATATTTTCTTCGTTGAAGAGAATCATTGTCACAGACAAATGCGATCAACCACGTAAAAACTAAACCATGTGAAAGATGTTAGAATGATCCTAGAAGTTCTATATTTTAACAATTATATTCCTTCTTGCTGTTTATCCATCATAACTGACAGAAATTTATAATGTCTACCCCTCCATGAGTACTGTGTAGAAATATTAATTGTGGTATGAAAGCTTTCATTCACAAGGTTTCTCTTACAATCAGATTATTTGCTTTGAAGCTCATTATAGCGATCCTTATAAGAGATTTACTGATACTAACAGCAAATTTTAACTATTTATTATTTGAGTGTAGCACTACTGCTACAATTTTTTAAGGTGTCCTCTGACCACGAAATATTGGCCTTGATCTCTAGTCCTAATCCCTAATTTGCTAGAGCGTTGCAACCACTGGAGCAAGTGGTGGTCATTCTAAAAATTATGGTATTCATAGTTTCTCATCTGCTAGTCAGGTAAATAAGGTCATTCATTCTGTAAACGCTACAATTATTGGAATCATTATTATTCGAGTTAACAATTAAATAGCCAATTAAATACCAGTGCCTATTATGTGTCAGAAAACAATACACTACTTCTGGACTCACCTTCCGTGTCTTCATATGTGTATGATCGTTTTTAATGTCACAGACAGTCGCCTCGATTTTAATAAGCCTACCCGTTTCCTTGTCTACAGACCATGTGCTTCCACAAATAAAGTCATGATACCATTTCATATTCTCCCTCCCAAATCGTCTAAGAAGATGTAACTTTAGCAGAATCGAAATGTCGAGTCAGGAAACTCGAATATGTTTTCATCACAATTTCTGCTTCCTGTATTATGGAGGTTTGTCACCTCCAGTGGAAGCCATGGCACAATATTTTCATGAATACTGGTCAATTATCGCAAATACTTGGACAGTTAGAAAGCAAAGAATAATATGAGATGTTATACCCCTTAGTTTAAAAATTAAAAACAATTAAAATCTAAGTTGAAAAATTGAGTTGCTATTTTATTTTCTAGTCGCCCTTTTTCTGTT
>JAHWFP010222086.1:0-20605 GCA_023313725.1 Lithobius niger | reverse complement strand
TTCTACACAGTCGATCACAGCATTCTGTTTGATAAACTCATAAATTATGGCTTTCGAGGAATTTTTTTCATTATTTTGCAAAGCTATTTAACTGACAGAACATCAATTACTATAATTGGCAAAGTAAATTTTTATACTTCGTTTTCTAATTCGGTAAATTGGGAATAAATTACGACATCTTCGGGTTCTGTAGCAGCTCCGACTTTAGTCAGTCACCTATTCTGTTGTCGTAATCATGGTTCAGGTCTAATATAAATCCTACAGCCGGAACCCCTTTCACATCTCTTTGTGTTCATTTCAAAGACTGTCCAAATTTATTAACCGGCATTCTGACGATTCTTTTTTTTATATATAAACAAAAGGAATAAGAAATTTAAAAAAGGTCTCAATCTATCTGGTACAGAAATCTTTCGAGTCTGTTGCAATCAAATACTCTAGAAGTTAAGACGGAAAATGTGACGAATTAAAAAAATGAAGTAAAGTACGTCTTATCTCCTTCCGTAGAATTCGAGGATTTAAAAGGAATAGGTTCTCCCATTCTGAACAATGATTCCAGGTGTAAGGGATGGATTTCTCCGTCGACCCCCGAATCTCAAACCGCGATAAAAAATCTTAAACGATACATCTGCGAAAAATTAGAAATTGAAACTGAGGAGCAGAAACCCGTTTCTTTGACGATGTTCAATTACCCAAATTACTCGCACCCAGCTTCCACCTGCTACCCATTTTGTCAAAAGGCAGACGGTGAGTCGGATAGGCCGCTGTGTCTCAGAACGTGGGTGTACAACAACATCCACAAAACTAAAGGAAAACTTAACAAAAATGTTATAGAAAAACCGTGGTTTAACTTGGCTCCGTGCGGAAGTATGTCCTTGTCAGAAGTTAGTGGTAAAATTAACTCCGTGTATATCAGCAACGACACTCCCAGAACTGTAAAACTTTGGTGTAACGTAGATTACGGTGTCGTCGAATGTAATACATTCAACGAAAAGTTTTCGGACAAAGACTTTATGAGTTTGATTCCTGAATAAGAAAAAACAATGGATATTCAAAATTACGATTTCTTCGTGGCGATCAAGAAACCCAAAAATCACCCATTTTTACCTTCATACATCAGATGCCTGATTATAGGACTGGCAAACTGCGGAAAGACGAACTTACTGTTTAATTTTTTCTGTAACAAAGGATGGTTGGATTACGACAGATTATACGTGTACAGCAAAACTCTGTGTCAAGCAAAATACCGAGCTTTACAGTCTATATTTTCCGAAATTGAGGGAACCGTAGGACGGGAGATAATGAGTTTTCAAGACTCTCAAAACGATTTAATTCCTCCCGAGGAGTTGGACACCAAGTTTCGTAATCTCGTGGTTTTTGACAATGTTCTTTTAGACAAAAAAAAACATAGAACGTTGCTTCGCTCAAGGCCGTCATTCTAATGCCGACGTTTTTTATTGCAGTCAGTCTTACACCAGAATTCCCAAACAAGTGGTTAGAGATAACGCCAATTCATTAATCGTATTTCCTGTGGATGATTTAAACCTGAAACATTTATACGAAAATCACGTCGGTCCTGACATGGAATTTCCGGAGTTTAAAACGTTGTGTAGAACTTGTTGGGATGATCTGTACGGGTTTTTATCGATCGACAAAACGTTGAACGAGGAACGTTATAAAAGTACGTTTTCGTTCGATGATAAAAACAAAAGAAAGAAAAAAATAACATGGAAAAGAAACGTGATATAGTAAATCTCAAAAAATGTTTACAGGAAAAATTTTTGAATCAACGTTTGTACAAACGAGATCAAGAAGAATCTTTACAAGAATTTTTTAAAACCTTTGTTAATACTTTGAAACTTACCGTTGTTAATCCATCACCACCCGTAACGAGTCCTGTGAAACCTATTGCCGGTTTTTCAACGAGAAAACGACTAAAACGTATACGAATTATTACTCCAATTAAAAAAACTTATAAATCCGAGGATGATGAAGATGATGAAGATGATGAAGAGTGGGTAACCACGTTGACCAAGATGGAGAAGTTTGAATCGCCTAAACCTTCCGTCGAGCATTCAACTCCGATAGCGTGAGATCCCAATATTTCCGAATACTCGACTCCAGCTACACGAACCGAATACGCATCTATCAGTACAGGTTTGAAAGTGGGGGGGGATTGAGGCTTAATGGCGCGTCGACAACTTGGTCATTAGCGCCAACCTCAGTCACAGTGCAGTGGTCCGGGTTGCCACTGCACCACACATTACAGAGATGTTATTCAAACCCTTAATCTAAATCTTGTCATACATCTGTACCTCCTGCAAAAATTGAAAAACACCAGACAGGAGGACAGACTTATCGCCCAACTGACGCGCAATGTCATGCGGAAGATGGAACCGACGACGAACACCATCAAGATGGCGACAATCAACAAGTAAGTGCCGGACCGTAAGTGGCCGACGACACCAAGAACATTCAGGAGGGTCAACCCCCCCGCAAAAGGAAACAGTGAGTAAGTCGGGTGTGCCCAATTCGCAAACGGGCCAACACAACCTCCTCACGGCGACTGCGGCGACACGCTGAGTGCCACTCCTCGACAGTGCCTTTAATGGCCCGTAACTTATTACCGTCCTGTCTGTCCCACAAGGTTTGCCAAAAAGCGTGTAACCTCAGATGCAGAGTTGGAAAGGCATCTGAGGGAACAAGGCTGAGATCCCTACCGAGAGGGCCAGAAAGGGCCCCTTTCGCAGCAGAATCAGCTTGTTCATTCCCTGCTATCCCAACATGGCCCGGGATCCAGCAGAAAAGCACGGTTTTCCGCTGGCCAGGCAAGCGGGAAAGCAAAGCTTGGACACGTTGTGTCAAGGGGTTCCGAAGATTGTAATTCGCCAAGGACTCTAGGGCACTCATGGAATCACTAAAGACAATGAAATACGTGCCCTGAAGGTCAAGGATCCATTCCACCGCCAAACCAAGAGCCAAAAGCTCTGCAGAGAACACAGAATAGCCTGATGGAAGGCGATGGGCAGCCGTTACACCCTTACACACACAAGCACACGCCACGCCAACGTCGGACTTCGACCCATCAGTCAACAGGCGCTGATAACCGGCGTACTGAGAACACAGCCGGCGGAACTCCTGTAAGTACCTTGCTGGTAGAGTGGAACCCTTCGGGAGGGACGCCAGAGCAAAAATGAAACTGCCACCTGGGACAAGCCAAGGGGCAACTGGCATTCTCCCCAGCCTCAAGACGCAGGGCATTTCAAAGGCTATCTCCTGACAGGACTGCTGGAGCCTATCGCGGAAATCACCCTTACCCACCCTGCGTTTACCGACTCGCAAGTCTGGCCCAAAAACCATGGACCAAGCAGGACTGGATTGCACAGCACGCAAACGCACAGCATACTGAATGGCAAGCTGTCGCCGACACCTTTCGGCAATACAAAACAGACGCCTCCAGAACTTCCAAATTTCCCAACCCTCAGATCTTTGGATAGTCTGTTACCTGGCCAAGTCATAGGCCAAACGGCGAAATATTTCCTGATAAAAGTGTTCCAAAATTCCAAAGAGACCAATCCCGTCTTCGGACTGCAATATGATATGAAAACTGGAGAAATGAGTATCGCTAATAAACCCGTAAAAATATTCGAGAACGACATAGTGGTCGGTGGTAATCAGTACGCGGGAAGACGAGGACTTTGGAGTTTGCTGGTTTTTAAGGATTTGAAGGATCCGTCGTACGCTCCCGAAGTCAAGGCGAGTTACGCTTCTATTTAAAAAAAAAAACACGCACGCTATCTACCAAAACAACGATCCGGGCACTCGAAAACCTAAGTCGAATCGTAGTGCTAAGTACGCATCAATATTCAGTCCTATCTGGGAGGATATGAAAACGAAGAAAAAAGGTACTGGTATGGTAAAAAAAAGCCGGGAGTAGGGTGGATTACAGGTACTACGACGATTCTAACGATCTGGTCGAAAGACTGAGACTTTTGTACGGGTCAACCCAAGCGGGTCACGACGGTCACAGGAACGAAATGATAGAAATTTTAGTGGAATTGGAACAACGAAGGGTCATCACCGCTAGAGAAAAAAAGAACACTTATCAGAATTTAGGTTTACGATAAAAAAATTTGGATAATAAAAAAAGAGGCCAGGATGAAATATTGCGTGAAATGTAAACGATCCACACCTAACCGGCCCAAACCTCCTACTATTATTACATCGAAAAATAACAGAAACATGGAAGTCTACTTTTGCGAAGTGTGCGGAACGAAAAGAGCTTCCTTCATCTAGTCTGGGAAAGGAATCGTAAATAAAATCGTAGACCATTTACCAGTAGAAGTACATTTACCCGGATATCAATATTGTGGACCAGGAACAAAACTAAATCAGAGATTAGCTAGAGGGGATCCTGGAATAAATAAATTGGATGAGGCGTGTAAAGAACATGACATCGTCTACTCAAAAAGCTCAAATTTAAACGAACGGCACGTCGCCGATGAAATTCTTATGTCTAAAGCTCGAAAAGTACGTAAGGATCCTTCGACCTCTTGGAGAGAAAAATTAACCGCTGCGATCGTTAAAAAAATCGTGGGGATGTAGCTCACGTTCGGAATGGGAAGAAAAAAAAAACAAAATGTATCAACTCATAAACGAACTCCACAAGCGGACTTGGTGGAAATGATACCTTACTCTAGCGTTAATAAAGGATTTAATTACCTACTGACTTGCATTAATGTCATGTTCAAGTTTTCTTGGGCCATTACCCTTAAATCAAAATCCGGTGTTGTCGTTACGGAAGCCTTTAAAAAGATACTCGAAGGAACAAAACCCGTTAAAATTTACAAGTTGATTTAGGCAGTGAATTCTACAATAAAAACTTTAAAGCACTCCTTACACATCACAACATCAACCTGTACTCTACACACTCTGAAAAGAAAGCGAGCATTGTAGGACGTTTCAACAGAACGCTGAAAACTCGCATGTGGAAACAATTCACCAAGCAGGGGAACTACCAATGGATACACATTATTGATGAGTTAGTTTCACGGTACAATGAGGAATCGTGAAGAAGACGTGCTATCTTTATTACGAATTATTAGTTTTTCTGTTGGTTTGATGTCACCCACCCATGTTAACCTAAAATGTCCGTTCCCTTCGGCTTGTGTTCATGTAATAATACGAATTAAGACCAACACCGCTGAAAGAGAGCTGCAGACAAACCAACTTACAATAGAAACACTTGCACTGAATGAGCGAAGTGAGCAAAATTCAATGCTTTTGCAAGGATTACAGAAGACCAACTTGGTATGTCAAAGAATAACGAATTTGAATACAAAAACGAATTCTTTGGATGTTTAAGGTAAGGTTAACTGATCCGAATTCAAAACAGCAAAGGAACACAAATAAACTTTCTTGTAAGGTTTCCTGTAAGGTTGTGGTGCTGTTTAGTCCACGTGAAACCTTACTGCTGTATCCAACAATTACACATATAAATACAATTAAAACCGGCACCCAACTCTCAGAATTTTTGATGGAAAATCAAAGGAAACATAATATAAGGCTACACACTTGATTACTTTCTGGGCTACATTTTTCAGTGTTTTTCAGTCAAGATGTGTACTCTCCGATAGTTACCCTACTGATGATACAGGTTATATTCAAGATTTCCATGCAATTTTCAAGGGATGCACTCTTATTATTAATTCACAGGACATATCAGGTTTTTAAGGACTAGAAGGAACCCTGAATTATTTGTAAGGCTGCGCCAAGTACAGTTAGACGACTAATTTTTAATCATTTTCCAGCGATGTCGTTAGCCAAGTAGAATGCACCATTCATTAACTGACTCATCGTGTGCAAAAGTAAGAATGATAAACACATTTGCATGCAACAGTAAGGATTCACGTGGACTAAATAGTACAGCAACACTGCAGTATCTGAAACCTTACAGGAAAGTTTATTTGTGTTCCTTAGCTGTTTTGACTTCGGATCAGTTAATCCTAACCTTAAACATCAAATGAGTTCGTTTTTCTTATCTGCTCACATTTTACAGTGTTTTGACCAAGTTACCCAACAGGACATAGGCTATAAGCCACATATGGGGAGACAAGGGAACTCCTCGTCTGCTATTTGTGTTTCCATATCAACTCAAGAAAAAGCTGTAAAATTTGCATCAAAATGAAGCTCTCGAAAAGTGGTACTTTATTGAATCAACGAGACGGCCTGAAGTCTAGTCTAAGATGCATAATAATGAAAATATGCCGCGAATATTCTTTCAGGAAAGGATAAAAGTAGATTTAACGAAATCATTTTTTTCTTTCCTATCCGATTTCTGCACTACAGTTGCAAACAATAGTCGATAAATGGTCTGTGATGTATATCAGTACTCAAGATTTATGATATAATTAGTTACTAGAACAGCTTAAGATGATTTCCATTATTACATCTGCAGTTCAATTAATCTTCTCATGTTCACTGAATCAATTTTTACAAGCGTTTTTGGGACATGTCTCTACCGCAGGTTCCTGTGTCAGTTCGATACACAGATTATTGCAATTTTTTTTCCAAAAATACAGCACTACTCCTATGATTTTTTGAAATTTGAGCTAAAAATGAGATATCTTTCTGATGTTTAATTGACTACGCTCCAAATGAAGATGTAAAGATGAAAACGCAAGTGCAGATAATTCTCTAAATGTGAAGCTTTCATTTTGGGATCAATCAAATTGCTGCCTGCTTTGGAAGACATGAAAGAATGTAAAGCAGCAGTTAGTTCATACAGCATAATAATTACATAGCAACTATAAAAAGCAAGTTTCATGCTATGAGTTTATAATTCTGATTTTGGGAAACACAACAGTTTATAAAACGAAAGTATGCTTTAATATTAAATATGCAGTGGGAGACATCCTAGTTTCAACCGTTCTTCTGTAAGCCTCCTCCACTTACGCCACTTTGGTGCCACTTCTGCTTCATATTTCCAGTTTTTAAAATTCATTTTAAGTAATTTTTGGAGGATGAATCTAATGGTGAAAACCGTTTGTCTCAATCTGATACCATAGCAGAGTTGAAAAGGGTAACCGACGGATGGACAAAGTCATTGTTGTAGTTTTACGCTGTACAGAAGGCTAAAACACGACTTGCTCACTTTTAGTCAAACCAATTTCAGAATTACAAATTAATTATTAATGTATACATTTCGTATTTTAAATGTACCTTTAGCCTACTCCTTCTTTTTTGGAGCACCTTTATAAACATCCAATTGAACATTTATTGTTGTGATACTGACATTTAATGCGTTGCTGAATCCTCGCTCTAATGTAGCACTAGCACTTGGTAAGATGTTCAGCATTTATTGTATATCCGTCTTTCTATTACTATGACTGTCGACGTTATGGAGCGGGCTCAGCTTTCTTTGGTGTTTGGCTGTGTTTCCCGCTTCTCGTCTGTGCATCTACTACATCTTCAATGGCGGGTCTGCTTTATACGATCTCCACAAATTTGTCTGGTAACAATCATCCATACAATTGAATCAAATTGGTTATATTTTTCGTGAAGTTATAATAATAGTAATATAATAATAATAATAGGTTTATTCGCTCATAGGTAGAAAGGAGCTTGACGGGCATAGCCACTTATACAAGTCCTAGTCGTTAAAATGGTATAGAAACTGGAAGAGAAATATCATTTGGGTGAATCGTGGAAAAATTCAGGTATCTTCAGGAACCCCCTTAGAGGAAATCTCTCCAGAAATCTGCAAAAACTTGACAAAATTGGCACCAGGACTGCTTCCACTGACAGTGAATACCATGGGGGCACAACCCAGACAGCAAAGAAGTTTAATCTTCAGTCTAGTCTAGCCAAGGCAACCGCCTACTTAAGTGAGTGGCCTTTTGTGGCCGTACTGAAACAATGATCATGTCAAAGGGCAACAGACCACAGACAATCCTAAAGGTCAACCGCAGATCAGCACGCAGTCTACACAGTTCAAGGGACTCGAGCTTAGTTTGCAAGAGCCGCACACCACATGAGAGGTCATGAAGACCAGGCAGTTTCTTTATGAAACGATGCTGGACGGACACATTTCGGTCAATGTCCCTAAGGAGGTAAGGCGACCAAATTTTAACCCAAGTTTAGCCCAATAGCCTAAGTTTTAACCTTAGGGTTGCCCGACATGAAACAACGCTCAACAATCGCGAGCCTTCGATAAGCCTTAGAAACGATAATGTTGCAATGGACAGACGACTTAAGGTTCGAAGTGATGTGTACCTGTCTGGCTTCAACCACGCACGTCCCCGGTCTTTAGCCTTGGGATGCAAAGTACACCGGTCTTTAGCCTTGGGATGCAAGCAGACAAGTTGTGGGAATACATGTCCGTCATCCCGCTTGCTGTTGCCTATGGGGTCACCATCTTCTGGGGCCGTCCATCTAGCACTGTCCCCCGGCCACAAGCCAATTTTGGCTCCGATCCGACCGCTATACATTTTTTCTGCATTAGCCATCTGGCTTCAACCACGCACGTTCCCGGCGCAAGGGACGCCAGTCTTTAGCCCAGAGATGCCAGCACCCAAGTTGTGGGCAGACGTCCCGCATGCTGTTGCAGCAATCTCCATCAATACCTTAGGGGGAGCAGCCAGGCCAACTCAAAAAACTGGACTTACTCTGGACTCAAAGCATGCGAAATTTCATCAAAGCTCCAGCATATCTTGTTACATGCAGACCCAAACGGAACATTCATATTTGCATAGGAACCAATAGTTTAAATGAAGATTTACCAAACAGAATTGTTTTGTACATACATGACTTTGCCACATCCGTCACTGGAAAATACCCACATGGTCGAATCTCCATCATCGGGCTGTTTCCAAAACTCGGGGCACTTAACCATGAACTTGACAAAAAGGTCATACGTACAAATGGACTTCTTCGTCAAATGTGTGTTCAGAAAAATTTCTCCTTTGTTTCCATCGACAGAAGTATTTGTGCTGACCACACCCTTATGGCGAGGGAGCAGAGTCCACCTTACAGCCAGGG
The DNA here is from genome assembly GCA_023313725.1 of Lithobius niger. Classification (NCBI taxonomy): domain Eukaryota; kingdom Metazoa; phylum Arthropoda; class Chilopoda; order Lithobiomorpha; family Lithobiidae; genus Lithobius; species Lithobius niger. The sequence continues at coordinate 11,569 of JAHWFP010222086.1, read as the reverse complement.
GAAAGCAGGCTCTACAACTTGAACTTCAAAAAATCCACACTCCCTTGGAAAACCACCATACTTAATTGGGGATCAGCCCATTGATGTGTCAACCCCTAGTTGGATTGTTGATGACATTGTTTGTACCATGTTTAATGCTCGTAGTGCTGTTGGTAATATCGGATGTTTTATTGATCTCATGCGGCGGGACTTTTATGATGTAATTTTTATTGTGGAATCTTGGCTCACACCAGACTTTACTGATGCTATGCTTGTAGCCACTGGTAGGTTTTCCGTGATCAGACAGGTTCGAGGTAGCAGAAGATGGGGGCTCTTGATCATTCACCGTGTTGGGATTCCATTGGTGGTTTTAGAAGTGGTGTCTACTGTGGAGAGTATTTCCGTTGCACTACCGCGTAGTAAAAATACCATCATTTTATGTTATTTACGGAATAGTCGCGTTGATGGGGATATTATAAATCTCTGTTCATTCATTACACAGTCTGTAAACCACAGACATTCCAACGTTTTGTTGGGGGATTTTAACCGTTCATCAGTGGATTTGGCCCGCAATTGTGCTGGCGACAGTCATCACGCTCTGTTTCTATATTTATGTTGGAGACCACTTCGGTAGGAGTGATCACTGTGTTGTGAATTTTACTATAAATTTATCCCACACCGGTGCAGGCGAACCAGCTTGTATTCCTACTTCAACAATTAAAGGTAAGATCTATTTTGAACTTCTGAAATCGTCCTTGAGACATATTGACTGGGACAGTCTGATATTCAAGATTCACCCTAACATTGAACAGGCTTGGACCTGTTTTCACTCAGTATTAACAGGTCATATTGACCTTTGTAGTGATTATACTAAGCGTAACAAACTGGGACGAGTAATTTTTTCGAAATGTATTGCAAGATTAAGCATTAAAAAGCTTAAACTGTGAAAAGAATTTAAATTGAACCCAGGCCCTGCAACATTACTAGCCTATGATACTGCATGTAAACTATACTCTGATTCAACAGAATCGTGGTACAGAGCTTATGAAGCAGCAGTAATCCGTGAGGGAAACCGAGTAGCTTTATTCAGACTTTATCGCAGCAAAACCTCGACATATAGGGCACTGCCACCTCTGAAACTAGGAAATAACTTCATAACGGATAATCTTGGTAAAGCAGAGTTATTATGCGAGACATCTGCCTCGAATACCATTATTGATGATCGAAACTTGATACTCCCTCAAAGTCAATCTCTTAGTAATGCTTCTTCTTGCTGCTTAGTGGTTTTTCCTGAGACTGTAATTGTTTCTACAATAAACAAGCTCAAACCAAGCAAGTCCTGCGGGCCCGACGGTCTGTCAGCTTTCATTTTCAAACAGCTGGTCCACGAAATCAGCTCCCCACTTTCTAAACTCTTCTCACTTTCCTTTGCTCAAGGTTCACTTCCTTCTGCCTGGCGGACAGCCAGTGTGGTACCAGTTTTCAAAAAAGGTTCATCTTCTGACCCCACTAATTACTGGCCTATTGCGTTAACTTGTGTGGCTTGTAAAGTGATGGAATTAATCATTCGTGACACATTTAGCAATTATTTTGAAGATCACGCCATCATAAACCTGGATCAGTTTGGTTTCCTTCCAAACAGGTCTGCCAATCAACCTGTTATTGGTCCTCGATCGTTGGACCAGTGCGCTAGATGTTGGTGTCCCTTCAGACACAATATATTTCGACTTCAAAATAGCCTTTGAGTCTGTTATTCATCGAAAGCTTTTACCTAAACTGGAAGCATGCAGAATTTCAGGAGACCTACTGGAATGGATTACTGCTTTCCTTAACAATCGAGTTCAAAGGGTCATAATAGAAAACACAGTATCTTCTTTGACGAAGGTTCCATGTGGAGTTCCTCAGGGTTCTATCCTCTTTCTCGTATATCTAAATGATTTAAAGTTTAACGATAATAATATCTATGGCTTCAAGTTCGCTGACGACCTTAAAATTAGAGGGGAAAATTTAACAGGTGGTCGTTCCCCTGATATTGACGCCCAAATAAATGAGGTAGCAGATTGGTCTAAGTGCTGGCAGCTACCTCTATCTGTCAACAAATGTCTCACTTTCCACGTGGGTGTCAAAAATAAACGCCTATGTTATTTTCTTGAAAAAGAAATACTGCCGTCGTCTACGGAAGTACGTGACCTGGGGATTTGGTTTACTAAAAACTTGAAACAAAGTCTCCACTGTCAGAAGGTGTGTGCATCGGCATATGGTCGCTTAGCCATCGTTAATAAGTGTTTCACTTCTGGGAACATCATTACTAAAGTTTGGGCTTAAAAGTTTTTGTGCGCCCAATTCTTTAATATGCAACTCCATTCTGGTCTCCGTATTTGGCACGAGATATTGACCAGCTCGAGGCTGTCCAGTGCAGATTCACGAAAAGCTTCCGGGATTTAGGGATACTATCTATCGTGACAGACTTGAAAGGCTTGGTCTGGAACTTTTGGAGTTGCGCAGAATAAGATTCGATTTAATTCTGTCATTTAAAATTTTGCATAACCTTATTTCCGTAGATCTTCCGTTCTTCGATTTCGCAACTTGCCCAATTGGTACGCGTGGTCATAACTGGAAACTTATTGTTCCAACCTCTAGTCTTGACTGTCGCTGAAACTTTTTTGCTGTACGGATTGTTCCCAATCTGGAATGCACCTACTGTCCCGGCCTTCTGTCGACTATTGAAAGCTGAACCAGTGCACACATTTTTAAAACGCCCATTGCCAGAAAGTGTTTAAATTTTTATTTTTTCAGGTTTTTAGATTTTCAATTTTCAATTTGGATTTATTATTTTTAATTTTTTAGGTTTTTAGATTTAAATTTTTTAAATTTAAATTTTTAATTTTTAATTTTTAATTTAAATTTTTAATTTTTAATTTTTAATTTTGATTGCTTAGGAACGGAGTAAGTGGCTCCACAGCCCTACCGTCTTCCTTCCACTCATTGGTGGTAAATTGTATTATTATTATTATTTCACCTCCACAGACCTTCAAGTTCGCCTTCGTCAAAACATTCGTCCTAGACCCTTCAAATTTGGAGTGCGCCCAGCTGAAAGAACCCTCTCAACGCCCAAAAAGTTTCATAGCTCTAGCTCCCATAGGAAAATGTCCCGACTTTAGACGCCCAGTGCTCTTCATTGGTTTCAAGTTCCCCAATCTCGAACCAAACGTCCTAGACTCTTCAAACTCGGTGGGCGCCTAGTTGGCCATACCCCCTGGACGTCCAAAAAATTTCAGACTCACAGCCCTAGTAGAAGGAGCGCCATTAAATAAACCGGCTTTGAGTGTAGGCCTATATAGGAAAAACCCATGTTAAATACTTTGACCGTCAATAGCGGACGAACGAGCCGAACGACCCTGGGGATAGGCTAGATCGCTTCAGGAGGACGAAATACCCCTGTCTACAAAGTTTAAGACCTAAAACACGAGTGGTTATGGAGAAACAGCATACCTGGTTGACTTAGCTGTGGGACTTTTTTGACCTGCTGTGGGACTTCTTTTTTTCGAAGTGGCGTAGCAGGTTTTTTTTATCGAATAGCTCGGCTCACAGCGGTCTCACGGACTTGTGGTTGGGCACAAAATACGCACCGCACGGGGACGAGGGCTACCCTGTGACTGAGTTTCATGAAGTTTAGATGGCCAGTTTTTGATCCCCGACACTTTGACTGATTTTCCGTACCTTCCGTAATGCTACGAAAAGTGCGACTTGGGATGCCAGCACGACAGGGTTGGGGCCAGGGCGACCATCTTCACAATTTCACAATTTCAAGTAGGTTAAGAGTTTAGAAGAAAGGTATGTGCTATGATGTATATCTTGGACGTTGGTATGTTGCCAATAATAAATAAAGTGTCCAAATTTCCATGATACTATAGAGCCAGCAAAAATTACTACTGTGGTTCCGAAAATGATTTTTTTTCGCTTCTACAGAAAAATTGTATTTTCACGTATGCAGAAAGAGGCAAAATAACCGCAGATTATTTTTGAAGTTTTCTGCAGCTTTTCTGCAGAATTTTTTTTTAGCTGGGCTGAGTTATGTCGAAAAAGGATGCGTAACTAACTATAAGGAAGAGCGATGTTTTAATTTGCTGTGTTTTTTTTAAAGTTTTCTCTGTTATCATCAGAATGGTGTATGCATCGTTATAATTCCTTAACTTTTCCGGATTCCAACTTTATTACGGTGTTACATCGATAAAATCGAAAAAGAGTGATTTCTTCTGCAATAATTGGCCGATTTACAGCAGATTCGAGCTCAACAATACTTTGGTGATTTCAAGTGATTGTGGCAAATTTCGTCCTAATTTTACAGTTCGTTTGGGCTCGTATAAATGTGCAACCAACCAACCAACCAATATTTTGCATTTTGGTGGCCATTACAGGTTGCGCTTGGATTGCTCACTCCGCCAAAAAAAAATTAGGTTGAATTTTGTAGCAGTATAAAGTTATAAATTGGCCTGCGGAAACCAACACAAAATTAAAATACCTGTTGTGTTGTTTCCACAAGATGCCAGACAAACAACCATAAATAGGAGCAAAAAATTGTGGATAAGGATGAAGAAGGTAACATTATTTCTGAAATATAGATGTGAACAAAATAAATTTTACATCAATTAAAAACTAAATAATACAAATGTTCAGTAAGAATCCCTGGATAATCATTAATCATGCAAAAACCCAGTAAGGCAAAAAAAAAAGGTCCCACCAAGTTTTCGCCAACTAAGAGTAAAAATGGGTGCCACCTAGTTAGTGGTCCGAATCGAGATCCCTCAAGATTAACTGGCGCCAGTCAAGATGAGTCCCTTTACTCTTTTGGGGTATAGTAATATTGGGGTATAAAATATAGTTTTGGTTAATCACGCTTCGAAGAAAGCCTGACCTCAAAGCCTAACTTTGTTCATGGTAAGCCTCAATGAATTTAGTTCAATAACAAGATCAATTACCTGCATAAAAACATAAACAAATGCTGAATAAATCAAAAACAATCACTTGGGTAAAAATTCATTGCTTGAAATCAATTACGACTAATTTTTTAATCAATTTTTAAAATTCTTAGTAGTACAAAAATCTTACTAGCTTCTACGGAACCCACATGAAACCCAAGGCCCCTCAGTGCCCTTCCCCCCATGCTCGCTCCATAAATCTGATACCCGACAAATACTTGCTGATCGTACTAAAGGAAAGCATTGTGGTACACAAGTCGTTCTTAGAAGTAGAAATCGAGCCAGTCATGTTTCTCCATGTAATACCGTGAAAGCTCCCCCAGTGCCAAACCCCCCATCAATAGAAGGTGTCGGCCAGTAAGCTTACAGCTTCTTTAAGACCCAAGCAGTAGATGTTAAGTAGAAGTTACCATCATCATTTCAGTTGTTTTTTGCCGCATGAGGGAGGAAACCGGAGTACCGGAGGAAACCTTCGTGCAACGGGCGGGGGAGCAAGCAAAGAAAAACGATGTACATATAAAGTTCCCTTCAGTAGGATCGAACCTGAGTTTGTAAGAAGCCGGAGATGTACAGCCGGGACAAAAACGCCTGTCGAATCTGACGCCCCAGAGCTTGGAGTTACCTGTGCTCCCCTGAAGTATCGATGACCAAAAAATGTTTGCTGAACATACTTAAGCACTCCAGCAGTAGCAGTAGTAATCGAACTACAGATGGAACCCATGAGATACCCCAAGATCCCCCAGTGCATCCCTGTGTGCCCTCCATGAGGCTGATGACCTTTCTGGCCCTCTCGGAAGGGATCTTAGCCTTGTTCCCTCGGACGCTTTTCCAACTCTGCGTCTAAGGTTACACGCTTTTTGGCAAGCCTCGTGGGATGGACAGGACGGCAATAAATTACGAGCTATTAAAGGCACTGTTAAAGAATGGCACTTGGCGTGTCGCCGCAGTTGCCGTGAGGAGGTGGTGTTGGCCCGTTTGCGCATTGGTCACACTCGACTTACTCACTGTTTCCTTTTGCGGGGGGTTGACCCTCCTGAATGTTATTGGTGTTGGCGGCCACTTCCGGTCCGGCACTTCCTTGTTGATTGTTGCCATCTTGATGGTTTTCGTCGTCGTTTCCATCTTCCGCATGACATTGGGCGATGAGTCTGTCCTCCTGTCCGGTGTTTTTCAATTTTTGCAGGAGGTACAGATGTATGACAAGATTTAGGTTAGGGGTTTGAATAATATCTCTGTAATGAGTGGTGCAGTGGCAACCCGGACCACTGCACTGTGACTGAGGTTGGCACTAATGACCAAGCTGTCGACGCGCCATTAAGCCTCATTCCCCCCCCCTCCAACAACAAATTCTAGTTCGGTTTGCACTACTCAGAATGACTTGAAGACCAAACTTCATGCTTTTAGCTCTATCTGCAAGAAAATCTTGGATAAGCCTTAGGAAGGAGGCACAGGGGGCGTTGCGGTCTTTGGGGGAATCCCAAGTGGGTTTTAAAGCTAGTTCGATTTGTACATCAATGAAAAATTTGAGCACAAATTTCATGCTTTTAGCTCGATCTTCAAGAATTCGTTGGTCAAGCCTCAGAAGGGGGACAGGGGTGTGTATTTCATACGGGTTCCACAGCTGGTTCAATTTCTGCCAATTCATGTTTTAGCACAAGCAGCCTGAATTTGGTGGTCAATAACCTCTTAAAGGTGAGCGTGGTGGGGGTGCAGGAAGGGGGGGGGAATGAGGCTTAATAGCGCGTCGACAGCTTGGTCATTAGCACCAACCTCAGTCACAGTGCAGTGGTCCGGGTTGCCACTGCACCACACATTACAGAGATATTATTCAAACCCCTAATCTAAATCTGGTCATACATCTGTACCTCCTGCAAAAATTGAAAAACACCGGACAGGAGGACAGACTTATCGCCCAATTGGCGCACAATGTCATGCGGAAGATGGAAACGACGACGAAAACCATCAAGATGGCAACAATCAACAAGGAAGTGCCGGACCGTAAGTGGCCGCCGACACCAATAACATTCAGGAGGGTCAACCCCCCGCAAAAGGAAACAGTGCGTAAGTCGAGTGTGACCAATGCGCAAACGGGCCAACACCACCTCCTCACGGCGACTGCGGCGACACGCCGAGTGCCATTCCTCAACAGTGCCTTTAATAGCTCTTAATTTATTGCCGTCCTGTCCATCCCACGAGGCTTGCCAAAAAGCGTGTAACCTCAGATGCAGAGTTGGAAAAGTGTCCGAGGGAACAAGGCTGAGATCCCTTCCGAGAGGGCCAGAAAGGGACCCTTTTGCTGCAGAATCCGCTTGCTCATTTCCACCTATCCCAACATGGGCCGGGATCCAGCAGAAAAGCACGGTTTTCCGCTGGCCAGGCAAGCGGGAAAGCAAAGCTTGGACACGTTGTGTCAAGGGGTTCCGAGGATTGTAATTCGCCAAGGACTCCAGGGCACTCATGGAATCGCTAAAGATAATGAAATGCGTGCCCTGAAGGCCAAGGATCCATTCCACCGCCAAACCGAGAGCCAAAAGCTCTGCAGAAAACACAGAATAGCCTGATGGAAGGCGATGGGCAACCGTCACTCCCTTACAAACACAAGCACAAGCCACGCCAGCGTCTGACTTCGACCCATCAGTAAACAGCCGCTGATAACCGGCGTACTGAGAACACAGCCGGCGGAACTCCTGTAAGTACCTTGCTGGTAGAGTGGACCCCTTCGGGAGGGACGCCAGAGCGAAAATGAAAATGCCACTTGGGACAAGCCAAGGGGCCACTGGCATCCCCCCAAGCCTCAAGACGGTGGGCATTTCAAAGGCTATCTCCTGACAGGACTGCTGGAGCCTATCGCGGAAATCACCCTTACCCACCCTGTGTCTACCGACTCGCAAGTCTGGCCCAAAAACCCTGGTCCAAGCAGGACTGCAGGAAGGGGCCTTGGGGGTATCTCGAGGGAGTTCCATAGCCAGTTTGATTTGTAAGCTAAGCATGGCGTGTGTACTAAATTTCGTGGCTTTTAGCTCGATCTGCATGATTAGCCCAAATACTGGCCCATAACAGCTGTACTACACCTGGAGATCCAACCAATGAACCAATGATCAAGTTTTACACCTTAAAACGTAGGTATGAACAAGGCCTTGGGACTTTTGAACGCTATTTTAATGAGACAGCAATATTTTTGTTTTTCTTCTTGTTGGGAACGTTTTGCTCTGACCTGGAGATTAAACCAAAGAACCGATTTTTTAATTTTTATAGGTTAAAGTTGAGTATTAAAAAGGCTAAGTCTCTTAATACAGTAATTTTAAGGTCGTTACGGTATTCTTTTTTATTTTATTCTTACTGGTACCAGAAAAAAATTACAGTTATTAATATTAACAAAACGCTTAAGAGTATAAAATACGGATGTAAGACTTTAAAAAACTAAAAGCTCTAAACTTAAAGTTGGCTTACACGTCTTTTTCTTTTAACTGTTCCTTTAGAGCATTAAAAATGTTAAGGCTAACGTCGGTATTTTATATGATTAAGCGTTTTTAATACTAATTGTATTTCTATTTTGACATAAAATAATGTCGCACTCAGACGATGTCTTCTTCGTAGTTAATAGCAAAAGCAAATTATGGACACACAATGGGTAGGCTATTTGATTTTAACTATAGTTAAAATCAAATAGCCTTACCGTTCAACCATCGAAAATCGTTTTAAAAAACCACTGTGCAGACTTAATCAGCCATTTCGGTTCTTACAAGATGCAGGCTATACACATTAATTGCTGGCTTCCATAATAAGTATGAAATTGGTAATAAACAAAATAACCATCGTAATGCAGCAGTCTTCTATTGCAGTTTTGTTTCTTTTCATTAAAGGAAAAGCATTATATTCATAACATAAGCAATGCTACCAATATACTGTCAGCCTGTTAGGTACAAACTGCGTCAGGTGTATGTTGCAGCACTCCTGCGATAAAACTCCAATAGGCCATTTTGTACATGATACTTTAGCCCCTGCAGGTGCTCTAATTGTATGTCACTTGCAATACAACTACGATGCTTGCACTTTAACTGCTTCTCACTTCCAGTTGCTGAAGTCCTGACTCTAACTTCGGATGTGAAGTCTACGGATGATCATGGAATATCTAAAAGCAATAAAAGTAGTTAGTATTGATCAGTGATCCGAAATGAAAGGTTGACCTTACCTGTCATTTGTTCTGCTTTTCTATTTTGGTTTTAAATAATTATTAAAGTGATTAAAGCAAGTTCTAATCTGCTGCTGCCATTTATTCTGCTTTATAGTTTTTCTCCATCACTATACTTGTAAACATCTTACACGGTAAGTTGACTAATAGCTTATCAAGGAAGTGTGGAAGAATTCTAACCGGAAAGAAGACTATTTTAAATAGGATCTTAGTTTTATTACTTGAAGCAATAATAGGAAAACAGTAATTCCAGATATTCGTATAGTGCAAGGTAGAGTAATGTCAGCTGACTGCTAATGGCTTAAAAACCAATTGGGTATGTTGCGTAGTATGCGTACGTAATACCGCAATGGAGTTCTCATGTTACTTTACATGGATTGCAGTTGCCTCCTTGTGATAAATCCTAGAGGGGATAAATAATCTGTTCTATACTTGATTCCACTTTAACTAACTCGTTTGGAAAATCAGCAAAACGTGCAACCGATATGATTAACAACAGATAACAATATTGACCATAGCACATTAATGACGATAACAGCTTATATATATCTGCATCCGCATCCCATTCACCACCCAGTGGCACAGCGGATCTGTGAATGTCAACCTCCACTGAACAAAATGCAGAATGACGGAAAACTTGATAGCAAACCCCTTCGTGTTTTATTCGTTAAACAGTAATTTGTAGCACTACAGATTACTTTCAGAATTGCCATAGCAATTTGTCAACTTTGGTTTAATTGAAATTGTTTCTGTTTACGAAACCATTGCTCGGTTTATTAACTAAATTAAACGTTAATTTGTGAACTTACAAACGAATCACACAAATCTCCAGAAATATAATAAATATACTAGTGGAGTCGCTCGCTTCTCTCGCTCCTAGCTTTCATGCTACAACTCTTATGCTGCTGACAGACATTCTACATCTAAAACGATCAAGCAAATGATCAGAATGTAGTACCCGTTTTTCTTAAGGCTCAGTTCATAAACAAACGATATGGTAACCATATATCACTCCAACAGTCTGGCCACCTAATATCACTCCAACAGTCTGGCCACCTAATAGCTACATGCGCCTCTTGTTCAGATTGTCAGCCATAATACCTCTGACTACAGTACAGGACTAAGCGTGCTACGTGGCGCAAGAATCATGCACCTTCTTCATCCAACCTGATTCCGTTGTGTACTGAATGGAGCATATAAAAAAAAATGCCTTATATACTGAATGGAGCATTTAAAGAGTGTCCAAGTTGTAACTTATCTTTGTATGCAATCCCTAGTCACAAGATCGTCTGGGGGAGAGAATGTGGGTTTCGTTTCCTGGCTCCAGGCCAATTACTTCAACATCACCGAATCCTATTTTACCAAAGCCTCGATAAAGGTATTTTCTTTCTGGCACATGCATGAACTGACCTTCAGCCAGGAGATGAGACACGCGATTTGTAGCCCAGTCGGCCTTGGCTTGAAGAAGCCATTCCCTTTCCGGCACCCTATTACTGAGCCAGGAGGCGAGGCATGCAGTTTGTACCCAGTCAGCCTTAGCTTGTAGGAGCGATCCTCTTTCTGGCATGCACTTAAACTGACAATGAGCCAGGAGGCGCGAAACGCGATTTCTTCCCCAGCCGGCTTTGGCTTGAGGATACTTATCCATCCCCGCTGCAAGGACGTTTCAACGCTGTATCACGCGAGTTGCTGCATGCTTGAACAAACATACTTGGTAATTTTATCATGCATACTCCTTTGTGCCGCTTTTGGTATAGATTGGTTTTTTATTCAAATAAATTTTGCTGACTTTACATGGTTTCCTTGTTTCACAAATTTTAAGAATTTTTACTAAAAAGCCGTCTCCTTCCTTGCTACGTGTGATGCTTTGAAATAGCAACCGCACGTCGCCTATAATTTTTGACTAATATAAAAGATTTCGTACAAGGCGAAATCTTACCTTGAAACTATTCGTGTTTACCACAATTAGGCTGGACTATTGCTGAGTAGAGACACCAGCTGATAGCACACTGTTGATCGAATGTGGATGTTTCACAAATGAAATATTTCTGCACCCTTTTCAGTTATCAATATATTTTGTTTAAATAGGCCTAATTCAGCATTAACCTTTTCGTAGCTTTACGTAATTTCACTTAAATTTAAGGCTAAATAGGTAGTTTGTATCATATCAAAAACCAAGACTGGTAAAAGGGACTGCCAAGTTTCGAATGGTTCGGCCCTTCAAAGGAGTGATATCAACACACCAAAACATTCGCCAAGTTAATCGCACCGTTAAATAATGAGAAGGTTAAATCAAACTAGAACATTGCTACTTTCGGTAGCAATGTTCAAGTTTTCATTTAACGTCCAAAGTATTATTCGGTGCGATTAAGTTGGCGAATGTTTTGGTGTGTTGATATCACTCCTTTGAAGGGCCGAA
>JAHWFP010222085.1:0-44805 GCA_023313725.1 Lithobius niger | reverse complement strand
ACAATTAAATTCAAACTCGCAGAACGGCCACCATCAACCACCACGAGCAAAGAAGAAGGACGGGATGTAGTGCTCCGTAAATTCGTCATGAATATGTGTAAATAGTGTATATAACTTTAATTAGGCCTGAAGAAGTTCCGCGGAAAGGATCGAAAATTCGCCGACGTGCAAAACCAGTTGAGTGAGTTAAACCTTTTATACTTGAACACTATGCTTACGAAACCTCAACGTAAAATGCCCATTTTCAGACTATGTGCGATTATGCCACAGCTGTCAAGTTGCAAAGACGACTCAACAGAGATGAGCAGGGGATATGCGAACCAGTCATAACATCAGACAGATTGCCAAAACTTGGCGTTGATTTCGTAAGCCCACTCCCAGAAATGACTAACAAGCACAAACATATATTAACCATGATGGACTACTTCAGTAAGTATGCATGGTTAATCCCGACAAAGAATACAACTGTCCAGACAACAGCGAGGAAGCTCCCGAAAGAATACATGACTAATCACGGACCAGCAATCTTTGTCCGTGACAACGGAGGTATATTCATTTCCAAGGTTTTCACCAATCTTCTCGAACTCACCATAGAAGAACAGCATACCATAGAAGAACAGTACACCATCGTCAGTCCAATGCAGCCAAGCGTGTTCACAGGACTAGGGGTCGGACGAATAGGGAAAAAACGTATTCGAATATTCGTTCAAATATTTTTTTTACATGTTTCGGCCTGAGCCTTCCCCCACCCCCCCAACAAAATCAGTTTTTCATTATATACCTAAGTTTTATTTAGTCTATTGTGAATGCAAGGCATACGTAATAAAACCACAAGTTTAATTAAATCTACTAGGCATGGCAATTTGGAAGGCATGCATAACACAATGCCCCCCCCCCCCCAAAAAAAAAAAAAAGATGAAGGGAGCTGCCAAACGCAGCACGGAATGAACATAATCCACCAAGGTGTCTTTCCTTTTCACGATGTCATCTATCAACTGGTTGTCATGGCCCTGGTTGAGTTCCCCATACTTTAGTACTTAAATGTTTTAGGGAGAACTGTTGTGTGCTTCCGTAATATCAACCCCCAACCCCCTCACCTCCCTCCAATTGCAAGTGACAATCCAAAACGCATGGATTGTCAGTTTGATTAGTTGGGAGATAAAGGGAAAGAGAAGGAAGCATAGTGAGGACTGGCCCAGACTCGAGAAGCCCACACGAAAACTTAATTACTAAATAAACAAATAAAATTACACAGAACTTTTATTTTACGAATATTCGAATGGAATGTATCATATGCCCTTACCAAACGAAAATTCGAATATTCGTCCGACCCTTACACAGGACCATGAAAGGTTTCTCCAGCACCACAAAACCACCAAGGGACTGCTACTACCAACTCTGCAGTACACAATGAATACAGCATGCCATGTCGTCATGTGAGCACTGGAACCCTATTACTTGGTGTATGGAATGGATCCTCGAGCCAACTTCAAGTCCTCAGTCAACCAGACACTCAGCCGGACATTACGCCTAAGGTACATTCGGAATATCTGTGCAAAGAAATGGCCAGAGCCCAAGACCTGGCAGAAGCACACCTCATAGAGGCAGCACGAGAAGCAAAGATCCAGTACAATGTGCATCAAAGGAAGGTGACCTACCGATGGGTGACCTGGTCATGATCCGTTTTGTCAAATGCCGAAAAGGGGATGCCAAAAATGCTAGGACCCGTGTTCAAATTCCATACAGGATCGCGCAGAAGAGGAGCGCAGTCACCTACAGGGTCGTCTCCGTCCACGATGCAGCAGATGTGAAAACCATCAACACAATGGACATAGAACCCGACTGGCATCCAATCACCATGGATCACAAAGGACCACCACCACAGGCGGCAGCTTTGACGCCAAGAACCAATCAGGAGCCAGAAGACGCGGGAGGAACAGAACCCACTAGACTCACAAGCAAGGAATTAAACCAAGGGAACTCTGACTGAAAACTCAGAATCCTCAAACTCCAGCACCGAATCGGACCCGAAATTGGAAGAGAATGACAAGCCCATGTACTCGTCCGACGTCGATGTCGATTTGAACCACCCAGGTACATCAACCAAAAACTCAAGTCACACAGAGTCAAAGAAGCCACGGCGAGAGAAGGACTGACAGTCTCACCATTTCCGCAACCCGTGTCATGAAGAGATCAGCATGAGGACTGAAGGGCACATCTCAACCTGCTCCGAAGATTCACAGCCCATGAGACACATTTGGACCAGACCACAATTCAGAACGGTCGCCAAGCTCAGGTACTAAAAGCGAGACGCGACTCACAAGTCCAACACTTCCAGAATCAAAGGCTCGTGAGGATCAGGCTCATCATCAGCATTGAGGCATGCAGGAGTCAGCAGCAAGATAGCAACATTTTGGCATTATCACAGACGAATCAGGACAAGAAACTCGTAGACAGCAGCCTCAAGGTCCACATGGACACTTCAAAGACGTGATCCTTTAGAGAGGTGCAAGTGTTAGAGCATTTGGACTAAGACGCAGTGTTATAATAATATGTAAACATATTACAGCTAATTTATGCTAATTACCATAAATTCACATTCATGCATAATAAGGCATCCATACTTATGAATACTTAATTGCCCTTTATTTATCATGTAAAGTCTATGGCAGGGAGGCCATAATATTGGAAGCATGTATGTGTTACTGCCAGGTTCATATCTTTATTAGTTGGGTTGTTAATAATTTTTGAAGATAAATATTTACATCTGATGTTTTGAGGCAAGGCATAGCAGATCACAGTTGGAGGAAAGCATTCAGCAGACCAGATGGCTCAAGGCCACCTTCAGTTAAGTAGGTGGGGGTGCTGCTTAAATTAAAGTGGAGGGGAGTAGGCGCAGCAGGCAGAGGATGCTATTCTCCTGAGATGTAGTCAGCTTTAACCTTGTGCAATGTCATCCCGTACTAGAACCACTATTAAAGCCATTACTCAAGTGGTGGGATGAGTTTAAAGGGCCACAGAACCAATAAGGGTTGTCCCTTTAATTTTTGACATGAGGCAAAGATTGAAGTGTTGTTGAAGTGTGCACTGTGTAGTGTTGAAATTAGAGAGAGTTGCCGTCTGCCATCCTGAAAGTTAGAAGTCCTCATTTTGAGCTCAGTAGATTACCCAACAATAATAGTATTACAAAGTACAACTAAAAGTTAGTGAGGGATTGAAGCAAGCCAATAGTGAGTGCAGGGAGAGTTGTCCCAGACCAGGGCGCAGGGTGCCTTCAAGCAGCATTATCCATAGAGCACAGAACAAACGAGTTAAGCACAATCGTTTTAATCATTATACCACTCTGATATTTAATTAATCGTCTACTAAGTCGAGCCGAATAGTTTGCGTTGTGAGTGGTTGTGAAAGCAGAGGTGTTTAACTTGGTGTTCGAAAACTAATTAATAGAAAGAATAACTGTTTTGCTTAATTGTCTGGAAGCAACTTAACCAAAGTATTGATTTGTGAATTGCTCAAGATTTAGGGACTCTTGAATTGTTTTGATCATCCTGACAATCTTGTGAAGTACATCATTAAATAAACCATTGTGAATTGAAACTTGAAAACCGCTCTTAGTCAGTTGTTTGCATGATTACTTTAGGTTAAGACACTGAAGTGCGCATGATTATTTCAGGTTAAGTAATTAAGTTCCCAATAGTATCGTATGGGAAGCCAGCCCGAATAAGACGATATCAGCACCTTCGGTGCACAAAACCCACCATTGTTGCGTTCACCTCCCAGTGGAGGTCTCGGAATGGCCACGCAGTGCTTCATGAACTAAGTCGTACCTTCGGGGTGTTAACACCCCACACTATGCCCACGAACTAAGTTGTACCTTTTCTTTTCTTTGGGCACAATTCTTCAGCACCACGAATTTTCTGATCCAAGCACTATCGCACATGTGTCCTGTCTACCGTATCTTGACGCCAACCTGTAATCGTGCCATCTAGCAGCTACTGTACACAGAGTGGACTGAGACAGGGAAAGATGGCTAACAATCGGCAACCCACGCAATGTTAAATCCCGCATTAAACAGTTTTTCAAGTTGTCAAACCTTGTCTCAGTCTCCGTGCATGAAGGGGAGTGGCTATCTGGACACAGACAGACTCTCCCCAACAATACACATATAAAGTTAGTAGTGCAAAAAGGCAAAATATCTTTTATTTAGCGCTGTGTTACAATATAATACTTACGTGGAAGGCCAACAACCTGGTTTTACTTACCTACTAGTGAGGTTGTTCAAATTTGTTAGAGATTCTAGATTACCGATCATAGTGCTTATAGATCACCCCCATGGTTTAGACGGGGGTGGTAGGTTGTACTAGGGGTTATTAGCAAGTAAAATAATTAAAGTCGTTTTTAATGGTGCGGGTTATCTGACAGGAGGTTTTTGGAGATGAAAGGATGGCACTGTAGTAGTAGTATCACTGTGCAATTTCTGATGGCTCTGCTATTAATAACAAACATCCATTACTACAGTTTAAAGCTAAGTGCGTAACACAGCAAAAAAAATCTACCACATTATTCGGACATAAGATACACAACAAAATAAGAAACTACTTACTAGCATTATGTTCTGAAAGTTCCAAGTAATAAAAAAAATCAAAGGCAAATGCAGGGCTACGCTCCAACATATTTCTTTCACTAAACTCTGAAAAATGATCATCCCACTCATAGTGATATTCTCTTCGTTGGCCTTTATTTTCGGGGGATTGACTGCTAAAAATCGAGCTAGACAAGTAGTTGTGCATCGTGTCACTTGACAGATTTTGTCCTCCAACAAAAAAAACTGGATCCTATAATGATAAAGGAAAAATAATAACTCAGCTAGTTAACACGAAACCATGTCCAATTACAAAAATACTAACCTTCAGTATGTGCTTAAATCACCTGATTTGCTATTTAAATGCCCGACACAGTTTTAAAATCATTCCATATCCGTTTTAAATCGCAGTGATTAATTTAGCTAATCCTCCACTAAGATCCTGCATGGTGCCTCCTTAATAGTGCTCAGTAGTACTCTTCACTTTAGGCATCCGTGTAGGACACACGGCTGCTCATTTTGCTGTTGTTAAGCTTTGAAATACGCCAAAATGCGTTTTAAAGCTAAATTAATCACACCGAGATTTAAAACGGCTAGAGTGAGTTTTAAAACTGTCTCAGCCATTTAAATAGCAAATCAGGTGATCTAAGCACATACTGTAGGTAAGTATTCTTATCTTACTAAAATGCCTTTAAATCCGGAAAAAACTCTGGTGCATGTTGGAATCTTATTGATTTAAGCTCAGGAAAAATTTGTTCGTTTTGCACTACTCATTATCAAAAAGACACATATTAAATAACACAATAACCAGCGAATTCTTGACAGAGTATTTATTAGTCAGCAGGTGGAAAAACTACTCATCTGTCTTTTTAAGGCCTCGGTTCAGTTCGTTCTCTGTTCACTACTACGTCGTCGTTTAGCAGTTTTGGAAAGTGCCATCTTTTCAAAACTGCAACCTATCACCAAGCAGTTGCATCTTGCACCATGAATTGGTACAGTATAGTCGAAAGTACTTGACCTAATTGTGGGAACTTAGGGTGTAGTTATTTAACTAACGGATAATTAGTTAGATAACATAAACCCAGGTTTCCTTTAAGTGACAGTAAATTTCACTAGATTTAAGTCAAGTATACTTTCAACTATACCAATTCATGGTGCAAGATGCAGCTGCTTCAACCTTCCCCACTAGTTGGTTGAGTCCACGCCTATTATATGTAGCTAATCTAAAAATGTCACATCGCTTACTTTGAAAATTTGAGTCCATGTTTACTGCTTGTAATCCTCGCAAATTATCGACACTCTGGTTTTTCTGGAGTTGGAGATACAGATACGAAAAATAACTTTTCCTTTAAAATCTAAGCGTGTAAGAAGTAAACATGGATTCTATGTAGCATAGCTTCCAGTCACTATTGCCTGCTTTATCTTAAACCTTAAACCAAATGTCAAATTAATTCAAGTGCTTAAGCACGACATTATGGCTAAATTACGTTTCGTCCACTAAGCTTTAAAAAAATCGTTAATTTTCGTACGTTGCCAGCCAAATTCAAATGCGATAGTTCGTCAAACTGGAGTGGAAAATGTAGAAAGTCCTAGCTATATCCTTGAGGCACAAAGAAGATAGCAGCTCAAGCTATCGAAAATTTGCTGGACAAAGCTGTTGTTTGATTGTGAAAGTGTGCGGTAATTTTTTCCGGAATTTTTTCCGAGTTTTGTTGTCCACTAACCGTAAAGAAAAGTAATGTGCAATTTGAATAATTGAATTGAATTGAATTGAATAAATTTGTACAACATAATAACCTACTACTCCAAGCCAAACGCCTAAAATAGTTAAGTTAAACTATTACAGGTACCAACAGTAGATCTGCGCGCTATGTTCTATTCGTTTTAATCAACAGTTTAAGAGTTATTGCTAACCTGTAATATTAGGTATGCCGAGTGCAATAAACAAGGCCTTTACGTCGAACTATGTTTCATTTACTTTTATTATAAACGACATAAGTCAGTAAAGCATGTATTTAGGCTCAGCGCCCTTAGTAAAATGGTGGTGGCAGCCTATGAAGATTAGTTAGATGTAGGAAACAGCCACCCCTAGGTACTCTAGCTAGGCTCCATTATAAACAGGCCCGGCGGAAGCTAAAAAAAATTTGATACGACGAAACGGCAAGTTAGTCCTTTACCCATTTTCATATCTGCCCCCCCCCCCCCCCCCCAAAAAAAAAATTTAAAAATATTGTGGGCCATTTCGTTTTCACAGAACTGGACGCAGCCATTTTTTCGGGTGACGTTGACCAACACTAAAAGGTGAGGCAACAGACATCCGGTGCATTCTTTTACAATTTCGTTTAGTTGAAGAAGAAAACACAATGCCACCAGATGACGGTGGGCAATCAATCAAAACTGTTTAAACAAATATAAAATCATTTAAACACATTTATATATCGCACCGCACTGCATATGTTGATTCGTTTTGAACTAAGCCTTTCACTTCGCCTGCCACTGCAGCGTGGTTTTCGCTTGGCACTATGGAAAAAGTGGTACGGCTCTCGCCGAACCGACAACACCAGTTCCATCGGCCATGATTATAAAACTAGGTCAGCAAATATGTGGCCATACATACTTATAAAAAGTAGTGATGTTCCTAAGGTGTTATGGTAGTAATGCATTGTTTTTCGTTTTCTATTAATGGTTTGTATGATGCACAGTTTTTTTTTAATCTCTTACCGGTCCAGTAAAACCCTTTGTTGATTCCAAATCTGCGCAAATACACTCTCCAAGACTAGCAAGGCGAATTGACTGCACACCCATCTGACAATTCACACAATCAGGATTCCTCATCACACATTCCAAAAATAATCCTTCTTGATAAAGACAGCCAAAGGGTTGAAAAACTAATTTCTGGCCAAGCCTACTGCCACATTCAGTTAACTGTAAATACAAATAATACACGGCAAAAATAAAGCTTTATACAAAAAATCAATATATTTACAAATAGGATTTTCAACAAATGGCTAATAATGGACCACCTTCGCAAAGCTGTAGCAAATTGATTGAACATATTGCAGTAGTGTAATACCCGTGTTTGGTATGCATGGATATTTGATACAGTAGCATTTGGTTAAACTTGGCATGCGAAATTCTATAGACTTAATACATTACTTTGTTTCCTCACTACACAAGCCATCAGTTGTGCCACTATAGTGTAGGGAAAGGGTGGAAGACATAATGACCATAATTACATAATTTGTACGAGTTCACAACTTTGGTTTACATAGCTCACATTTTTAACAGTGATGCAAATGCGTTACTTTTACACATTAAACTAAGGAGGCTAAAATAGTTTGTTGTCAACATAACTACTGAGAACCAGCACAGCACAGACCCTAGGTTACCTTCGCCGTCAGAAATCTAACTTTCCGAATAAAAAAAATTATCATTAAAGTCAGAAAAATAATGAATTTATGTGTTAGGACCTGTCAGGATAGATTTGTTATTTTTATTTATTTAGGAAAGGCAACATAAGATATACTAAAACTAAAGAATTTCAAAACATGTGCAAATGTCATTTCGTACTACACTGTGACCCTATACTGTAACATAGTAATCTTTCATAGTAATCTCCTTATTGCGTTTCAACTTTTTC
Source organism: Lithobius niger (assembly GCA_023313725.1). Classification (NCBI taxonomy): domain Eukaryota; kingdom Metazoa; phylum Arthropoda; class Chilopoda; order Lithobiomorpha; family Lithobiidae; genus Lithobius; species Lithobius niger. The sequence goes on along the minus strand of JAHWFP010222085.1, from coordinate 36,583 downwards.
TTTTTTACATGAAAACTAAAAAAATACTTTGGCACGAAAACTACGAAATTTTACAGATAAAATTAGTTTCTTACTAACTTCAAAATAGTAACCATAAGAATGTACTAAAATTGCTTATTTTTGGTAATTTATGCCCAAAATAAATTTGAAACCCTTAAATTCTATTTTAATCATTTTAAATTAGTTAAGCTAATCTCCCGCTAGGATTGCTGCATTCTCCAAGCGTTATAATGCCGAAACAGCATTCAGTTTACTCGTATCGCTTCGGGCACATGCATGAGTAACACACAGTGCGCTTTGTTGCCATAGTAACCTATCTTTTCAATGGAATATTCTGCACAAAACAACGATCAGGCTTCTGGCTCTAGTCAAAAGTGCTTCTGCAGGAAAATTCCTGGAGATTTACATGCTTTATGTAAGAAATGCAGAAAATGCAACTTCAAAGACGTAAGATGTGATATATGCAATTTGCACGATGTTGTTTCCATCAGAAGATTTTACATATGTGGAAAAAGACGACCCAAAGAAAAATTCAATGAGAGTACTCTTCTTCTGTCAATTCTCCTTCACGTATTGTCGAAGATGCTCCTAAATGTTCACTTGATGCTCGTTTAATGAAAATGAGTTTGTACTTAACAGTGCCCAAAGTTTTCCTTTCGGAAGAAAAAAATTGCAAAAGCTTCGATGTCTGTAAACAAAGAAGACAGCAGTGAATGCTGCTCCGTCGCTAACGGATTTTTCACTATCCAGTCTGTCACCAAGCAACCTACAGCTTGTGGTTTCAGACGTGCGAAGCTCCTCTTAAGCCCTCATCAATCTGAATGTCGACAGGCTCATTTTACTTTGGTCTGGAACACTTATCACTAATATAATTACGCTATGACCAAATGTTTATCAATTTTACACATTAACTTGATAAAATGATAAGCGAATTTTCGGCTGATCAGTCTTCGTCTTCGTCAGGCTCACGAGTTTGCGGAACACAAGTATTTTGTCTCACATTTGAATTTCGCACTGCTAGAGTCAACTGTCCGGTTATGTTGACTGTGGCTTCCCCTCTGTATTCGCCCGAGCTGGAGTGGGCCGGAAGCACTTCCATCTCTCATTGAGACTTGTTGTCAGTTCTTTAGTCATTATTTTGGCAATGTGTTGATGCGCTGGTTCTTGGATGTTCATAAGTCGGATATTTTCGTCTCTTAGGTTCTGAATTGCGACACATTCAAGTGCTCACAAATGTGGTTCTGATGTCGTATTAGACTTTATTAAAATTTTAGTTTAATTCCACGCTATCTCATGGTTGTTTTTTTTAAGTTGTGCATCGTAATTCCATTTTTCTTTATTTTCGACATCTCCTTTGTGTTCGCTAACTCTCTGGCAAACTCTTTGTTTGGTTTCCCCCTACATAGATGCTGTTGCATCCTGCACAGGGGACCGCGTACAACTCCTCGTGCGAGTTGTTTTCAGCCCAACCAAAAACAACTCACACGAGGAGTTGTGTACGCGGTCCCCTGTGCAGGATGCAACAGCATCTATGCAGGGGAAACCAAACGAAGAATTTGCCAGAGAGTTAGTAAACACAAAAGAGATGTCGAAAATAAAGCATACAAAAATGGAATTGTGATGCACAGCTTAAAAACCCACCATGAGACAGCGTGGAATGTAACTAAAATTGTAATAAAGTCTAATACGACATCAGAACCACATTTGCGAGCACTTGAATGCCTCGCAATTCAAAACCTAAGAGACCAATGAACCAACGACCAACGACTTACGAACATCCAAGAACCAGCGCATCAAAACATAGCCAAAATAAAGACTAAAGAACTAACAACAAGCCTCACTGAGAGATGGAAGAGCTTCTGCCCGATTCCAGCTCGGGCGAATACAGAGAGGGAGCCACAGTCAACACAACTGGACAGTTGACCCTAGCAGTCCGAAATTCAAATGCGAGACCAAAAACTTGTGTTTCGCAAACTCATGAGCCTGACAAAGACTGAAGACAAAAAGTACTGTACTTATTGTCCCGATACCACCTAAAATTTCGTATCATTTTATCAAGTTAATGTGTAAAATTGATAAACATTTGGTCATAGAGTAATTATATTAGTAATAGCCCTTATCAATGATTCCATGGACGTAGATTAAGCTGATTCGGAGATGAACACTAATCTCGACACAAAATTCGAAGCATTCGAGAAGAAATCTTTTCTATTTGCTTCCCAGCTGGGAAACAAAACAAAGAAGAGAGCTAACAGCTTCATGGGTATATGGCAGTGGAACATTACTCGACGAAGTGGTAGCGGATGTTCTTGGAACAATAAAAACACCTTTATATCACACTACCCCAGAGACACTAGTGTTTCAAAAGGTGCAAAAACTATGAAAGAATGTACTGCTTCTGGCAGCAGAATCGATCAGTAATCCAGTGATCAACTGCCTAAGGAACGAATGAAGCACCCAAATAGGTGGGTAACATTCATAGTAACTGCCATATAAAATTGCAAGTGTTGAAACAAGCGTTTTAAATGAAATTAAGTAAAATAGTAGTAAAGTTTAGCCAGGTTCTTGCCGACCCTCCGCCTGTAGGACAAAGTCACCCCTTCGAAGGTTAGTATTCTGCAGATAGTAAGAAACTAAAATTTTAACAACGCTTCAAATTAGTTTTTATTATCCTAAAAGCTTTTTACCTTCATCAGAACCCACCCTACCTCCCTGCTTCACAGAACCCGATGGTTTCCACATGAAACAAAAGGTTCAAAGCGATAAGAGTAAAGCGGATGCGACCACCTGCAGGTCGTTATGTAAGCAAAATTTCTGCATCCATCTCGCTGCAATGTGGACATCATTTCTGCCACCAACTTGGTGAAAATTCCAGGGGCTGTAGCCAAACCGAACGGGAGAACGCAAACAGAAAAATTAAACCTTGCCACCGGAACATCAGGAACTTCCTCTGATCCCTGCGCATACTGACATTGTAATACATGTTCCTTTTGATCTATCGACATCATCGACTGTCACTGCTTTAGACCCCTTGTGACGCATGACAGTGTCTCCATTTTGACAGGCACCGCCCGCAAAAAATGATAATTTTAACTGGTAAAATTAGTTTTTACTTGCCTAAAATACTTACCTTCAGTAATTATGCTAAAATCACTATTTTACGCTTTCGCTGCTCATTTTTAAAATAAAAATCCCAATTTTTATGTTTCCCTTTAAACTTCTCTCCACTCCCGCCTGGCGTGCTGCCTCTCCTTTCCAAGGACAGAGCCACCTAGTCTGATCCCATCATCACTTTTTTTTGAAATCTCCGGTTCAGTGAATGCGGGGATGCGGGTTGGGTTCTTACTGAAGGTAAGTATTTTAGGCTAGTAAAAACTAATTTTACCAGTTAAAATTATCGTTTCTTACTACCTGCAAATACTTACCTTCAGTAATTATGCTGAATTTGTCATTCAGGTGGTGGGGTTATTCCCCACTGAACCCAGGAGATACATATTCACATAAGCAAAATAGCCAATATCTGACTCAAGGAAGTTTGTTCACCTACAAACGAGGACCACCTCCTCAGAACGTCAGTCCTGCTACCACTTGACTCCTAATGGTGGTCTTTCCATTCGACCCACTAGTGTCACGAAGGTAATGTCTAATGAATGTGTGCTGATGGTTTCACAAGCATGCGGATACAACCTCGTTCAGAGGTGTTCCGCAGCCGTATACCCAGGACGCCGCTAGTGCTCTCGACTCAGCCGGCAAGTCCACCTGATTTGGGTCGTTCTAGTAGGATCTCCTAACTACGGTACATACCCACTTCCCCTTTTCAACGGCGTTACTCCCTAACTTAACTCTTCCTCCCGATCTTTGCTCACATTCAGGGACAAAGGCGTCGGCGGTTCCCGTCCATCTCCCTATGAAGCACTGGGGGTTTTTTGGTGTTGTCGTAACAATTAAAACCCCAACGCTGTAACAGGGCATTGCAAGCTCTCCTCATCCTTGGAATGTCTAAGTTTCCCTAATGCCTTGATTGACACCGGCGTGGGTTTCACGCCCAGTATACAGTTTGAACGCCCAAAATTGTGTAGGCACCATCATTGAAACATCAGGCCCATCCATTGCAAACCGGATGTGCCCGTCTTCTTTTCAGAATTGCCAACTCATTCTAGTGTGCTGATATGGCTAAGGTCACTAAAACACCGTTAGGTTCCATCTTGGTTCCACTTAGGGAAGAGTCTCACCTTGTTTGGGCTTCATGAACGCTGTCACTAGTCTCGTGAACACAGAATTGTTTACTGTCTAGTCGCCACCTATGCAAGTCAGTACCGAATAAACAGCCGACCGCTATCCCTTTATGGCACTCGAGGACAGGCCTCTGGTTAAAAGAGTCGTGTAAAGAACGAGGCTAATCTAACGAAACTAGGTTTGCCAGGGTCACAGTCGTTCCTTCCACCTCATTCAATCTATTTCCGTGATCTGGTTTCAAGATTATCTGCGTAGACTCCCGTAAGCACTATAAGGGTCTAATGGCTACGTCTTCCTTGCACCCTCGTTTCTTCAAAGTATCCCTGTGAAGGTGTGATTGGGAGTGGAATCGCGTCGTCTCGTCGAAGTTCCATGACCCCTGTGAGCCATGGCGCTGTCGGCCACCATGATGCAATGAGGATGAACTGTCCCTTTGAATTGCGTAACATGTTAATTACCTTCTGAAGGATTTTGAATGGTGGGAATAGGTATGTACTCATCTCTTCCCCGCTAATCGACAGAGCATCCGTCGCCCAGCCCTTCTCGTTTGGGAATGGTGACGTGAAATAGGGGAGTTGGGCACTGAAAGGTATCCCCTACGACGAAACAGGCTTCACAGATATCCGGATCCAACACCCCTTCGTGGATGGGATTTGGCTTTCTTGGACAACTCATCCGCCCCCACATTAAGGTTCCCTGCAATGTGGCGGGGAACCAGAATGCTTACAAACTGCTGCTCCGTTTCATAAGCTCCGAGATACTGCCACGAGGAACCTGTAGTTCGTTCCTTCACCTTTCCGTACATAGTCTAGCGTCGTGGCGTTGCCGCTCATGGCTCCTATAGTATGGTCCCAAAATTTTTCTCTCCACGTCTGGATGGTCAAGTAACTCCCTCTTCACTCCAGTATTGTTGATGTGAAGGTCCTTTCCTCCACATACCAAACGTCTAAGTTCTCTCCCCTCGCAGGTTCTGCAGGTGCTACGAAACCGGGCGAGGTTAGGTGTTTTTCTCCTTGTCAACATAGGAGACGCTTTCATCGTACAAAACATGTAACGAGATGAGGGTCATTACCTCTCGATGTTGTGTATAGACGGGGCACTCTCGGCTCTTACTTCCTAGTCGCTAGACACAATAAGACCTTGGCCAAGCTTCCCTGTCTCTTAAATCTTATCCCATGTGCCGCTTGACAGGGAGAGACAAGGTGTATGTCGCTATGTCCGTGCATCCCATTGTCTGTTCAAGAACCTGTGATGGGGCTGGGAGAGACGAGCCATCTCGTCTCCTTGTTCCAATTCCCTAATCCCCAACACAAGGCATGCTGCAAGTTTGCCATGCTCCCAGCCGAAGCCATGGCGCCCGAAGGAGAGAGTGACAACGTTGTTAGGTAATTCCAATCTAAAATTCCTAGGACCTTTCACATGCCTCGACATGAGCACGAGGCATCACAGGTCCTTCTCTTCCCGCAAATGCCAGGGGTGGCTGAGGTCAGGATCGAACCCAGGGCCTCTTGCCCACGAATTGGTCGTGCTAACCACAAGCCTACCTTGCCCCATAACACAAGTCATGCGGCGAAACAAGAGGTTCTGTATCCTTGTCTCTTGCCTCCCATTCTGCCCATGCTGCTTCACCCTGTGGCAGTACAGATAGAAGAGCCGCAAAGTTCTATCCATGTCTCCGTGTCCCCTTCGTTGCTGAACACGCATCTTGGACACGCCAGACTCCTTTTCTTCTCTTTTCCATGTTCTCCTTGTTGCCGGACAAGCGAGAGACTGGCGGAGAAATACAAGTAAACAGGCGTGTCTCCGTGGTCCCGACATCGGTACATTTCCCGATCCTTTTATCCTGCAGTCTGGATGTGTGATGCGAATGACTTGCCTTTGCTGCTCACACCCACCAGGGGTGTGTTAGCCGGATCCCTGCGGTAGTCTTGTTACCCGCTTACCTTTGCAAGGGTACTCCTAAATGAAATGTCCCCATGCCACTAGCAATGTGATGAGAAGACATGTTGGGATCCATGTCTTGCTGTCATTAGATACACGACTGAATAGGTCGAGGTAAGACGGCCTGTCTTCATGCCTCTTTTCCCAGTCCTCCCAAAGGCGCTAAGTATGTGACGAGACAGGGAGCTACGAAGCATTTTTACTCCTTGTCCCCTTACGTTCCTTAGTCTCCAAGTACCAGACCTGCAACGAGACTAGGAGACAGCTCTCCACGCCTCCCGTATCACCCCTCATTGTTGTTAGTCCTGCGATGAGACTGGGTGAGGCGAGTCATTTTGACTCCTTGGTTCAAAGTGTTCCTTTGCCTCAAATGTCTTTAGACATGCGACGAGACTAGGAAACTCGGTATTCATGTCATCCCAGACACTCGTGTCCGCCTGACGTCCCTCCGTCCGAGGACTGGTCAACTCTCCCACGACTAAACTTGGATCACGACACAAACCATAAAACGTGATGCTGAATATACCTGGTAGAGTCTTACAATCGTACCGTTCGTAATGCCTAACTCAGTTTCCCTCATAACTTCCCCCAAGTCCTGAAGGTATTCCAACCAGTGATCCACCGCCATCCACCTGTGGTGATTTACGGAGGGGGAGAGAAAGCTATTCACTAGTGTTCTCTTTCCAATGACCTACTCCTTTTCTCGGAGATTTACGGCACAGAAGCGATAGCTTTTCTTTTACATCTAGGAAACATACATTAAGTATTCAGTTGTCCTCTACCAAGAAACTGAGCTTCGAGTAAACGTAGTAGGCTATCCGCTCTTTCATGAAAGTGGCCTGTTCAAGTACCTGCCTTAACCTTGTAACAGGCCTTCTGCCTAACAGAATCCGAGCCCAAAGGGGCATTCCTCCCCTCGAATTACTGGCATTCCACTCTTTCAAACTGTCACTACCTTTCACAATGTTGGCAAGCCACTTTTCAGATAATTTCCTCAGTCCTCCGAAATTTCCCGCGAACTATATTCAAGGGTTCTTGCCTTTTCTGCACCCCTCATTCTTTCCACCGTCCTTCCGTCTAACTGAATTCACGCTCAAAGGGACATTCCTCCTCTCAAAATACTGGCATTCCACTTGAAGAGTGTATGCGACACATACCAGATAAGGTAAGAGTAGCCGTGGCGGTTCTCGCAAGGGAACAAACCTTGATGACTACCATCATGAATGCCAATCTAGTCGCCTCCACTTGGTAAGTAGAACATACACGCTCCCTCAGACCGCAGTTCACTTGCCACAAGGCGGAACCCGGCGACATAGCGGCGACTCGAGGGTGCCTGCTGCGGAACCCGTCGACATGCCACATGCCAACCTACATCCTGGCAACATAGACGCATTCCTAAGTGCCCTGTCGCCGGATCTCGTTCTTCCTCCCATGACCTACACCTTTTCCTTTTCTTGGTGATATACGGCTGGGAAGTGACAGCTATTTACTAGTGATCTCGTTCCTACGGCCTACTCCTTTTCTAACCAAGTCTCAGAGCAATCGCCGCAAAACCATGCTAACCTCGTCCAGTGGCAACCCCTAAGCAATGTTTCACATGGAGCGAACAAGCGGGATTTTCTCAAACCAATCTCACAACCTGCCACTATCTCCAGTGTTCACTTCGACGCACCCATTTTCTGCCACTGGTTCAAACAACAAGAAGTTTTCCCGAGCGCAACCCTATTTCCGATGGGTCTCCAACTGCCACACCGTTAATCGCGCTTACCTCTAAATTCTTAACACATCCAGCATCCCCCCCCCCTCCTTTTGAAGGGCCCTCTCTTTATTCCATCTGGAATGAAAACACTGCTGGACCCTACCTCGTGGCCAACCCTGCAGGAAATCCGTCCTTCCTCCACCAACTCATTCTTTCACCAACGACTTTTGCGCTTCCCGCAAGACATCATCTATCGCCCCCACCCCCTCACCCCCAAACAAATTATCTTGCATAGATTTCTCAGTCAGCAACCTCCTACAAAGTTCTTTCTTAATACACAAATTGCAATTAACCGCAGTCAATTGCACCGTTGCATTTTTTTGCAAAACTCCTACGTCCACTAAACTCTGCCTAACCAGAGCAATCTGACTGCCATCTGATTGCTTTTGGTTGAGCATTTTTTCTGTGAGTATGACTACTTCTAATCAAAGTTAGTTAGCCAGCAAATCGGTTTTTACTGCTACCATGAAATTCAAGATAATCTGTGCAACCAACTCAAGCGACTGTAACAACGGAAGCATTACCTGCATCAAGCTCGATTGCACAGCACGTAGATATCTAGCCACTATTTCAACAACCATTGGGTTTATTATTAGCCCTAATGGCACAGCCCCTCAAACTGACCTCAAACTGACTCTGCTCCGTCGGGCCCATAACATCTCCCCTTGATCTCATTCAATAAATTAGCTTACAACCACACATTCTTGTGGCCACTCCATTACCGCAGGATCTTAGCCCCTATGTGACAATGCACCACAGGCATAATACCATACGGCAAATCCAAAGTCCACACATGGTCGGCCATCCTTTCCAAAGCCATGGACCTCACTTACACTCTGCCACATGCCAAATTAACCCGCTATCTCTTAAGATCATACCTATCCACCGAATCCTCCTATGACTCCAACTATTCATTCCCGTCATCCACCAATTAATTGTCAAAATTCACAGATTTGAACGTATGCTGAATCTGCACTAAAGCACTCCCCTCACTTATTATTCGATAGTACACCTGCCCTATGGCATCTAAACCTTCCATTACCTGAGTCACGGGCACCGTCAACTTGGCTACTGCCAGCCAATGCCCGTGCTCAATCCTTTCCCCTCACTACTTTTAAAATATTGTCACTTACCACAGCCTCAGTCGCTGACGGCATCTAGTTCACACTCCTCGTACTACCACCCTTTTTCTTTAATGTCTGCAGAATGACAATAAAAACAAAATTCTATGCACAACAAAAAACAACCACAGATCAGCGCGTCTAAAGTGGGGAGTTGGAAAAAATGCAGACGTGAACGGAGGCGGAACGGTAGTGACATGAGGAGGAAATGAGGAATACAGGAAGAGGCACTGTGATTGGCCGTTTTGATCAGACTTCCTCATGGGAGGTGATACGTTGGAGAACTAACATAACTAGCATTTTCACAGATTTACTATAAATGTACTACAGTAGACACCGTTTATAAGGAACTCGGTTTAAAGGCATTATTGGTTTTAAAGAACAAATTACAAACAGCCATTCTAACAGATTTAGTACTTTTCTCTTTCGGACATAAAGAATTTTCTGTTAGAAGGAACCTTTTTCAATGGCCCTTGAGGTTCTTTGTAAGTGATATCGACTGTATTTTCATCCAAATTTTCAAAACTCCGAACTTAATGTACGACCCAAAGATATCTTCTATCAGAATTTGGTTTCACACAATTAACAGACTTCCAGACACATATTTTAAAACTCGATGAAAATTATGTTTCATCCGATGAAATATTTCATTATGTTTCAATCCGATGAAATATTCATATTTGCAGATTTTGCATAATTTTTGATCATGTTTTCAAAATTTTACCTCGCTGAAAGATACGTAGGTATTGCTCAGTCTGAATTTGGTTTTACACAACTAATCAGTACCTTAAAAGGCAACTTTTGACACCTATCAAGTTTCGATCATTTAAAAATGTCATTCTATCCTATTGACCATCTCCAAATCACGAAAGAGCTTATTTACCTTAAAAACGAATGAAGCAACGTTAACATAAACCCCAATATGCAATACAGCTGGTGGTGGTTTTGGGCCTCTTGCTTCATCCCCATCCTCTTCATCTTCCCATACAGGAATAATCTGAGGAACAAAAGACCATGCCCAGCTGCCCCAACTTTCTTGGCTCTCATCAGCATACAGACTGAACTCGCTCTCTGAAAAATACGATTACCATTATGCAAACAGTATCGATGCAAACAAGTTTTCACTCCAGGAATGACAAAAATATTGGTCCTTGGTCATTTTCTACTGCCAATAGACTAAGGTTACTACACATGTATACTATAAAAGACTTGGCCCAACTGAAACAATTCAGGAACTTAACTTTGTTGACAACATGATTACTGTCCAGCGCATTGGCTATTTTCCCCAAATCCTTCCTTGTTACTTCAATCCAAATTCCGAAGACAGAATACCTTCCTGCATAGCCCATTCGAAAATTATTTATTAGTTAATAACAGCCTACACACCTAATGCAAAACTTGTACAGCAACTTTAGCTGCCCCATATCTGCACACTTCGAATTATCTTATGGTGCATGCGCATGTAGTTCTGGGTGTGTTCCCTATTCTTAGTTTTGAATCAATGTACCAAGGCCACGATTAGTTATTTTTGTGCCAGTAAGTTATCTTTATCGAGAGGACTTTGTGGTTATCTTTATACCAGTGGACAAGTGGCCTTATCGATAAAGGTAGTATGGTAGTGATCTGATGACGGAGAGGTTCGCCGGTTCGAATCTGGGTCACATCACTGGAATGAAACCTAATTACATAAAGGTGGCTTACTGTACTGCCTTTTTTCTATTGCATTATTTTCGCTGATGGCTTATTAATTTCCAATTTACCTATTTATTATTTACAGCGATTTATGTATGTTTAGTTTTTGTTCCATTTGCTAGAATATACATTGTTACGGATAACACACCGTCCTAACCAGAAGTTCTTACCCGACTAAATATTCACATAATTGAAGCTAGCCACACTTGTTTACAAAGACGCAATTGGCGTACCTCTGGGTTCGCATTTTCATTTGGTAGTCCAAATTACATGAAATTGTACTTTACAGAAAAAATCTCAATTTCGATATTATATTTGAAAGAACACAATGGATAAATTTATCGTTTGCAAGAGCGAGACTATTCAGTTTAAAGCCTCAAGTGGTCTACTGTCAAATGAAAATGTTAATTTTAGGGAGATAAAATTAGTTTTTACTAGCCTAAAATACTTACCTTCAGTAATTATGCTTAAAATCAATATTACTGAAAATCCCCATTTTTAAGTTTTCCTCCTAACAGTTCACTCCACTCCTGCCAGGGGTGCTGCCTCTCCTCTAAGGCGGGCAGGTTCTTACTGAAGGTAAGTATTTTAGGCTAGTAAAAACTAATTTTATCTCCCTAAAATTAACATGTCTTACTACCTACAAAAATACTTACCTTCAGTAATTATGCTGAATTCGTCATTCAGGCGGTGGGTGTTATCCCACTGAACACCTGGAGATTCTGTTACCAACCACACTCAATCCCCTCGAGAAAAAAATCCCAAGGAGACAGAAGACTTACCCTGTATACAGACGAGGTGCGCCTTCCGTACCCTCCAGAAAGTATGCCCTCTTTTCTCCTTCAGTGTGTCTCTAGCCTGCGCTTTGGGATAATCTCTGTAGGTGGGGCTCGTTACAACTCCTCCAATAGTCGGTCTGGAACACACTCTAGTCCAACCCCACCAGGGTGTCTTCCAGGCCGATTCTCACCAGAATGACCACTGAAACCAACTTCTCTGGTCTGAAAACTCTCCAGCATAAACACCCCTAGACGGAACTTCCCTCCCGGGATGTCTTCATGATGCCCACATCAAGTCTCCTGTCTTGGAGCAAGACGCCAGCATGGATCTCTCCAGTGCGTGAGAGAGGAGAACAAAAAAAATGTATACAGGAAACATAACGTAGAAGGCAATTCCACTTCGGAGAACCTCCTGACAACAATGGGCACCGACCTATCCTCACAGCGCCTGCCCCGCCACCACATGACCTTTCACAATGTCCTTTTCACTTGCCCCGCTCGTGTCCCGCAGGTAGTGCCTGATAAAAGTGTTCTTCTGGCTCCAAGAGCAGCCGCCACTACCTCATCCAGTGGGGTTCCACACCCATATGCCCACTACGCTGCCAGCGCTCGCAGTTCGTGAGCTCGAATCTCAGGAGGCAGATCCACGTGATTTGGGCCGTTCTCATACTTACGCTTGATGACGGCACAAATCCACCTCCCCATCTTAACTGGGGACACCCCCGTCTTTTACCCAGCCCCAGAGGTTTTGTCCACATCCAAGAACAGAAGAGTGGCTGCTCTCACAACTCCGCGTCTGTCCCCGTCAGCATTCAGCTTGGTCTTCTCCAAGTAGAACCGCAAGGCACGAATAGGGCGTTGGAGTCTGACTGGCTCTCGTGTATGCCCACTCTTCCGTAAGGCTTTGATCCTGACCGTCTTGGGTTTATCCCCCGACTTGCAACTCTTCGCCCGAAAATGTGCTGGGAAAGTGAGATGCACCTCAGACCAGTCTTAGCGAACCACACGTGACCATCGTTCCGAGAAAAAGCGGCCAGCTCACTCTGGCTAGCCGCTGAGGCCAGGGCCACAAGAAACACCATCTTCTGCGTCAAGAAAATCATAGACACCATCCTAGTTGGTTCGTAAGGGGCGCCCATGAAACTTTGAAGAACCAGCGGCAAATTCCATTTTGGGAAAAGCTTGATCTTCTTTGGCCTTACAATCTCGAAAGCCGCCATCATCTTCGAGACTATGACACACTTGACAGACGAGAAAACTCCAGAACACACAAGGACGGAGTTAATAGCTGACCGGTACCCCTTAATTGCACTGGGAGAAAGTCCTTTAAGAAATAAATGTTCGAAAAAGAACGTCTGATTGGGTACTCCGGGGTAGCATGGATCACAGTCGTGCGAAGAACACCACTCTACACAAATTCGCCACTTGTATCATAATTGCGCTGCGACGAGTCCCTAACACACCTCGTGAGTCTAGCTGCTACACCATCCTTGAATCCGTGTGCAGCAAAAATCCTCTTCAGAGTCTCCACCCATGAAGGTTCAAGTTGACTGGTGCCGGGTGCAGGGTCCTTCCTTGGTATGCGATAGAAAATTCCGTGTGACAGGCAGCGGTATAGGAGCAGTCTTCCTTGGGTGCTGCCAGCCACCATGGGGCCACCAGGATGAACCGGCCCCGAGACCATGTCACATTGTTGATCGTTTAATGCAGGTGCTTGAACGGTAGAAACATGCAGCCATCCATCCCTCCCGAATCCACGGACAACGCATCCGTTGCCCAAGCTCGATCGTCCGGGAATGGTGATACAAAACATGGCAGCTGGGTGTTGTGACACGTTGCAAACAGGTCTATGGATGGGCGATCCCAACGACGAAACAGCGCCTCGCATATCATCGGGTCCAGTCTCCATTCTGTGGTAGGGACCTGGGCACCTCTGGACATGATCCCAAGGCTTATGCAGGTATTGAATAACGCCGACGTCTCTTCCATGAGTGAAGCCGAGTGGGTACCCCCGCCTTTCTTCACATAAGCAACAGTGGTGGAATTGTCGCTCATGATGCCCACCGTCTGGTTCCTCAAAGCTGTCCTCCACACCCGAATGGCGTTGTGAACAGCCCTCAGCTCCAGCAAGATGATGTGGAGGGCTCTTTCCTCCTCGTTCCATTCCCTTTGCGCAGCCTCTCCGAAGAGATGTGCTCCCCATCCTGTGCAGGATGCATCTGTGAACAGGAGGTGACTCGGCATTGCTTCTTGGATCGGAATCCGAACTCCTAAGTTCCTCTTCTCCGTCCACCAATCGAGACTCTGGACCGGAAGCCTTTGCAAGTTGACGACGTCTGTCCAGCTGACCCTTGGTGTCCATTCCCACTTGCGGAACCAGTGTAATGGTTTAACTCGCCAGTGACCCAGCGTGACCAACCTGGCATTGGAGTCTAGAAGACCAATGAGGGAGGCTAATTCCTTCACTGTCGGTGAAGTCTTCTTTATGAAGTTCCCGACCGACACCTTCGTCTTCGCTATGCGTTCCGGCGATGGGCGTACTAACATGGCGATGGTGTCCAACTCTGCTCCCAGAAAGATAAATCACGTCTCCGGCATGAACCGCGATTTCCTGACATTGACCCCTAAGCCCAGATGTGCGAAGAGGGACCTGCATTGGTCCAGTTGCTTAGAAAGTAAACGCTTGTCCTTGTTGCGAAGAAGCCAGTCGTCCAGGTATATGTGTGCCTTTATGTTGTGGAGATGCAGGTGCGCCAAAACTGGCTTCATCATCTGGGTGAACACGTAAGGAGCCGTTGCCAACCCGAATGGAAGCGATGCATACTGAAAAGACTTTCCTTCCACCAGCAGATGAAACAGGTGGCACACTGACGAGTGAAGCAGGACAAGGAGGTATGCGTCTTCCAGGTCAATAGAATCAGTCCATTCCTCGTGACTGAGAGAGTCCTGAATGGAGTCTAGCGACTCCATTTGGAAATGGTCCTGCACAAGAAACTGGTTCAACGCTCCTCCCTTCTTCGGGATCACCCGTGCAGGGCTCCAAAATCCCAGGGTGTTGGGTGCCTCCTCTAGTGATCCCTTGAAGAGAAGAGCCTGGACTTCTTGAATCAATTCCAGAGTTTCGGAAGACGCTGCCAGCCAACTTGGCGGGCAGCTTGTAGTTGCAGGTCTTGAGCCGAACGGCGGAATGTTCCAGGATTTGAAGTACGAAGTCGTCTGAGGCTATCTTTTTCAATTCTCGATGTGTCGTGACAGCCTTCCCCCCCCCCCACCTGTTGGTGAATGGGGGAGGTGGGGGGCGTCCGTATCAGATCCAGTTACAGTTAGGGTGGTGTCCTCCCTCTGCCCCGGAAGGCACCTCTTCCACGCTGTCAATTCCTCGCCCCTCTGCTCGGTGGGAAGGTGGGAAAGGGTTCACGAAATGGCGACTTGTTATTAGCTTTTTCGCCCTTCTTTGGGCCTCCCTTGCTCCCGTAAGGGTCCTGCCACTGTAAGGCTGGGGTCTCCTGCCGTACAGCGCTCTTCCTCTCGCTGAACCTCTACCTGAAGCGGACGGGGTTGGTGCGGGGCGTACCTTCTCCTTTAGCTCCGGCGCGAGCTCAAGCAACTTCCCATTGAACGGCTCAGCCGAGCCGTGCACAGGCAACACTTAACTTCCCTGCAACGTCCGCAGAAATTCCTGAAGCGAACTCCAACAGGGCGTCCCGTCTCCGAAAAGCATTGTTCATGAGCAAACGACATTGCCAATTAAAGCTGTCTTTATGGAAAGACGACGCTCTCTTCAAAAGATGCATGCATTCTTGAATCGTCTGATTTTCTCTCAGCTCAAGATTTACTAACGCCATGGCTTTGAGTGCCGCCGTTGAGGATGAGTTTATAAGTTCCGCTTGTGAACTTGCCCTATGCTGGCCCGCAACATCACATCTTTCTCAAATTGGCTCGTGGGGACCTTGATGACCGCAGGGTTCTTCAACACAGAATCTAACTCCACATGACAAGATTCGGTAACATACTCCGCTTCCCCGTAGGTATGGAACCTTCTTTTGTTGGGTGCACCTTTTCCCGCCGAGCGAAAAAACATCTTGGTCTTTTTTGGGTCATGTGGTGGGGCTGCTTTAGATGATGACACTGGGAGTTCGTCGTTACGCGTGAGCGTTTCCGTGTTCAGCAGCTGACGAAACAAAACCACCGACTGTGGCAGATTAGCAGGGCGTGGCTTTTTGGCCCCTTCCTTCGCCAGTGTATCCATAGGAGGATTGTCCAAATCCAACACCGGTGCTTGCTCTTCCTTAAAAAAACCGATGGGGCCTAAGGTGTTTCATTGCTACCTCCGTAAATTCTACCCAAGGCATGTAGCCTGGTCCCTCGTTGAAGGGGTCATCAGCATTCTCCGTCCATTAGTCCTCATCATAATCCGAGTGTTCATCGTCTTCATTCCACTCGTCCATATTTCTCCGCTTAGCAGAAACTGACTCTAAGCCGCTATCCCTACTAACCGAAGCCCCCTGTTCCACAGGATGTTTCCTGGTCGTACTCGTTGTCACATTAAGTCGTCTGTCCAATGCCGGAGGTTCGTTTTCCACTAATATCTCAGACGACGACACACGGCGACTGACTGGCGACACGGCCGCTCTTTATCATGTGGTCAAGCCATGGATGGCGACACGATTGCCGGCGACAGGTGGCGACTTGATCGTCGACTTACTCGCTCCGAAAAAGTCGCTCACCATGTCCAACAGTTTAGCAAATTTGTCTGCACTGGACTTTGCTGTTACTGCTTTTTGGCTGAGCATCAGCTTCTATACCACTAGGCCTTTTGGCTTTCGTACCACCACTAGTCCTTCCAGGAGCGGTCGATCGACTACCTTTAGCCTTTTAACTATCTATTTTTGATTTCGAGTCACTCACCCTATTCACTTTCCCAGCTTTGCTTGAATTCCTCACCAATTCTCGGCGACTTGGTGAGACTCCATCTCTGCCAACGTGTCGTCACTACCCATGATATCCACTCGCCGACACGATGGCGACAGAGTGAAAGCCGGCGACAACACATTTTCTCGGTCACGCACTGGTTTCCCGACAACCGGCGCCACGGTCTACCCCATACACGCTAAATCTTGAGCATGCATTGGCGCCAATTGATCCACCATTGCCGTTGAAGTTGAAGCAAGAAAAGGTTTAAACATATGGAAGGATGTCAACCATAAAAACACCCAACTTCTTGTCCATTTCTGTTACTGCTGTGGTGACTCTTTCCGTAATCCGATCCACCATTCCTTGTGCCTTGTCATCGAACACCGCACTGGCCGCCGATTGCACCATGGTAAACACCATGTCCTCGCTACACTGCACATATTCTTGCTGCACATCTAAATTTCCTGGAGGCAGTGGGTTTTGATCAAACACTACAACATGCTCTTCAATCTCGGCAAAATCATTCACATTACTCGCTGCTAATTGTCCACCGCCGTCATTCATTGCCGTAAACAAAAGCGGCATCTCGGGATCAGAACTCATAGCAGCTAATCTGTCATCTACCGTACCCGACGCCAGTTTTTCCTTTTTCCGTCTTTTTGCATGTTGGTCCGATTTCTTCCATGTAAAAAGGATATCTTTCACAGTACTTGGATGGTGTAAATCGCACAATTTGCAGACTTTTGACACAAAGTCACACGGCCGACACTCCGGCACAATGGATGAAAATCCCTACTCTGCTTTTTACACATGCACTTCTTGCTCTTCTTACTCTGCTTTTTACATGTGCACTGTCTTGTTCTCAGATGGGCCTCTGCTTCCTTTACTGTAGCCATAGTCCAAACAACGTTTAACAATAGTCGACTCAATTCCTTCATACAAAAAAAAATAATAATAATCAAGCGATAGCATAGCACAACCATCCACGATGGTAGTGCTCTCAAAAAGTGTTGAGGGACAATCCAATATGTCGGCCGCCTCAGAGAGGAGAGGCAGCTCCCCTGGCGGGAGTGGAGTGAACTGTTAGGGGGAAAACTTAAAAATGAGGATTTTTAGTTAAATGAGCAGCGAAAGCATAAAATAGTGATTTTAAGCATAATTACTGAAGGTAAGTATTTTTGCAGGTAGTAAGAACTTAACTTTGCATCGTATGATCAGGAGCCTATAGAAAACAACTAGGAGCGTGTGTGGCTGATCTATGTTAGGAGTGAGTAATTTAGTACGATGTGCTAACGCCAGAAGGAGAAACAATACTGCGGTTGCGCCAAGTTGTCTAAAATCGAAACTGAAACTTAGCACGCGAAGCAGACGTGTGCTACGAAAGCAACGCTCTATTTTATTGTTGGCTAGAGCAACTTACGAACAACTGATTGTCAGTTTGTTTAGTTTTTTTATTATTACTTTGGTATTGTTTCCATGTTAAAGACTTATTGTTTACAAACAAAGGACCAAAAATTAGCCTTGAGAACGTGACGCACACCTCTAATCATCTCATGCAGGTGGCGGCCTCTGCTAACAAATTTGTACACCACTGTAGCCGCTCCTGACTTAACACTGTAGTGGAAGTTACAGTGACACGCTCCTAGTTGTTTTCTATAGGCTCCTGGTATGAAGGTAGCGTACGTGAGCATTTTAGTTAAATTATTTTAAAAAAACAATCTCAAACCAGAAGTTTAACATAAGCCTAGTTAATTACCAATACGGGATAAAATAAAAGAAAAAAAAGCTTATTTGGACTGAAATGTAATGGCCTTAAACGCTATCACGTTCTACATAATTATCAGTTTTTGTCATTTGCCGCACATACCGTAAATCGTCTATTAAACGCCCATGGGTGACTAAAATTAATTCAATAAAAAAGTGGAGGGGGCGTTAACAAAGCTAAAACAAGATTTCTGACCTTAACGTATTTTTTTGGAGTGGCCGTTTAGACCTAAATCAATCACGGTAAAGTTGATTATTCACGTGCGTGATCTGGCTTCAATTTTTTTTAGTGAATCGTAAAGTTGACTAAAGTTTATCAAAATCAATGTTTTATTCCTTTAACACTTTAACGCCTATGGACGTACTAGTACGTCCTTTGAACTTTTGCACAGCTGCCTATGGACGTACCAGTACGTCCTGAATGTTTGGGGGTGCATGCTAAAGTCAACGTACCAGTACGTCCATCGTTCTTCACGCAATGTTGTTAGGTAATGTGTTTAGTACACATATCAGTCGTTAGATGGCAGCACTGACTAGTCTAAGCTGTGTGAAATGGTGTTTGTTGGAAGTTGTATAGGTGCCTTGCTTAGCTGAATACAAAATGGCGGCCAACAATGTTGAACTTTTGCGTTTTTGTGAGATTGTCAACAGTGTTTCGCTGCTTACTGTGCCAGTACTAATTCGTGTAAAAAATTTCTAAATACATCACCATTTAAAGCATACTTTTCTGAGATAAGTGACTATATTTTAAATTCTTGAGCTCCACTGGACAGCTTGAAATGATATTTTTGGTAAATGCTAAAATCGGTCAGGCTGTAATGCTAGTTCAAAATAAAAAGGTTAGGCGTGAAAGTGTTAAATCTTGGTTGTTCTGCAGCAAAATTAACGAAAATATTCATACATTTAACAAAATCAACATTTAATCCAACACGATTCACGGGAGCACTTGTAATCACGGAAAAGTCGGCAATATTAGGCCTACGCGATCGATCATTGATGTGCGTAATATGGCTCCAGTCTAGAGAAAACACTACACCTTTTTCTTATTTATTCTCTAATTTAGTATATTAGATCATCCTCCTTCCAACATCTAATCTAATTCAAAGCTAAAATTAATTTCTAACCAAAACCTCCAAAACAGACAACGTGATTCACCACCGAGTTCTATATTGTCGCCCAAAACGGAAGTTCAGGCGGAAGTGGACGCGTAGGTCTGGATGTAGTGGACGCCGATTGTTCCACGCGTCCAGACTCTGGAAGCGCTTGAAACATCCAGTCCATTGCGTCCGTTATGACGTAACTCTGCTTGGCGTTTTCCGGTCGTGAATCATGTGTCTGTTTTGGAGGTTGGTGATGGTTAGAAATTAATTTTAGCTTTGAATTAGGTTAGATATTGGAAGGAGAATGATCTAATAAACTAAATTTGAGAATAAATGATAAAAGGTATAGCGTTTTCGCTCGACTTAAGCCATATTACGCACATCAATGATCGATCGCGGAGGCCTAATATTGCCAACTTTTCCGTGATTACAAATGCTCCCATGAATCGTGTTGGATTAAATGTTGGTTTCGTTAAATTTATGAATATTTTCGTTAATTTTGCTGCAGAACAACCAAGATTTAAAGGGATAAAACGTTGATTTCGGTAAAAGTTGTCAATTTTACGATTCACTAAAAATAAATTGGAGGGGGGGGGGCGTTAATAAGGCTACTACATGATTTCTGACCTAAATGTATTTTTGGGGGATGGGCGTTAGCAATGCCAGGGCGTTTACTATGCGATTTACGGTATTTTAAAACGAAATGATTACTTTCACTTTTTTTTATATAACATGACAGTTGTTGTAACCTAACAAGTAACAAATTTGACTAGACTACTCTTCAATTGCACCAACACTGTGAAAAAAAAATGTAGTTACCTTCGTAAGACTCTTTGCGACAGCTCAGTGTTGAGACATTACTTATTTTATCACCACTTGTAATCCGACCTCCTTCAAGTTCACCAGAATAAAGAGCCAGACAAAGTTGAAGCAATCGATAAAACATAGGAAGCTGTTGATCTGTTATGGAAAATTCTAGTTTATCGCACAAAACATCAAGTCGTGTGACAGCAGAAGTTTTTGCTGTTAAACTGTCATACGCGATGTAGAGGCGACATTCCAAGGAGCAACGATAAAGCACAGGATCCTATAAGTAATTGAATTTTATTAATACAAATGAAAATTGCAACATGTAAAATTTGGCTGTATAATTCTGCCATTAAAGCAGCTTGCTGTAATAAACAGGTGCGCTTAGGCACCCAGAAAATCAAAATAATTTGTTATATCCACTGAATGGCTTGGTAACACGAGTGTGCGATACCAGGTTTTTCAATTCGATACCAATATTTCGAGAATTAAAGGAAATGGATGGTAACCGATGAAGTGCTAAACGGAAAACTTGAAATATTCAAGTCTTCACAACTTCATAATGAAAGGGTTAACACTGTTTAGATCTCTTGGCCGTTAACGATACTGCTTCAATACTAAAAAAAATGGAGACTTTTCGATACCGTCGATACTTTTCGATACCATCGATACTACCGAAATTCAATGCACAATTTTAAATTTCAATACTACTACAGCCGATACCAAGAAAGTATCGGTATCAGTATCGAAATTCGATAGTATTGCACTGCACACCCCTGTTTGGTAATTGAAGTAAACATAATCTCAGGGCTGACAATAATCTAGAATAAACTGTTCTAACTCGGAATAGATAGCAATCATCTGAGTATGGTGGTACGTGAAGGTCCAAGATTTCTAGACCGTTTGATATGGTTAATTCGTCCAGTTCTACAGCGTTCTAGATGGAATTCATGGCTTTCAACTTAAAAATCTTGCAAAGATGAACTTGTTTAAAATCTTCAAGCTGTATGCAAGCCTTGTCCTCCTAATTTTTTGGGACCATACACGCTGTTAGTGCAAAATCATTTCAGGCCAGCAACAAGCTGTATATTTCACATGGAAGCTGCTCACATATTGTAGTTTCCAAATCTGTCGGGAGACACTCCCGGAAGTGACGACATATAGCCGTGTTGACGTAATCAAAATGGCCACCATGCTGTGTTGTCTTGTTCACAGTGTGTCCCTTGCGCAGTGGCCTTCACAAGCAACCGGAAGTGTACAAGAAAGTCATTGGTTAATATAATATCTCGTACCTCTCTTAATACACCTGCAAGTATATAGAGGCTACGTTACCCCAGTAGTTATCATCCATCCCAGAATATCAATTCAGCCGATTCTTGTTACCTCCCCTTAAACAACTGTCTGAACTGTCATGTCATCACACAGATTCTGATACCCTCATTCTGCAGATTATGAAGGCTTGCGATGCTAACCTTGCGTGCGTACCTACTTTGTTTTACATGTGATGACTTCAGAATGATGTCTGCACTTCCTGGTGTTGCAACACAGGCTCGAAGAAAGTTTTCTTTCTAGCCACTAGCTGCTAACTCACAACCAATCAATGAAATTACAGCCATTTCTATGTACAGTTTTGTGATGGTTGATCGGCCTTAAACTGGTGCCTGCAATGTATTAATTAACCTTCTTAAGAATGCTTATTATAACGTTCATGGCACGGCGAACCATGGATGAGGAATTCGCACACCCTGGTAGTGAGAGCAGAAATTACGTGCATTTGCCTTTGAAACCTTTATGGATGTTTTGACGGGAATGGAAGGCTACCCAGGATAATACTTTAACTTCGTAGTCAGCCTTGCTTCTGGTGGCTTCTGACCAGTTCATCATTTCCACGTGTGCATCAATGATTTTTTCTTCGCTGGTGTAATTTACGATTGGTAACGGTGCATCACATAAACATTAAGTCGTATGCAAGGAAGACTTGTGAAGGACTTAGGCAAGCCTATTCTGCTTTTTTCTTCGACTGTCCTAGGTTGAGACTGGTTGTCAAATACATACCTCTGGTGGGTGAAAGATGAGAAATACCTGTTCCACGGAATGAGTTCGCCGATGTACCGAAGGCTGTGTTATGATCTATATTATCAATTGCAGCACAAATGAATACATTATAGGTGACAAAATGCAGAATAAACCCAACTTTAATTACACACATAAAGTGGCAATAATTATGTGTACGTTTTCCTTCAAATTAAACAAAAGGACTTACTGCATACATTGCCCTTGCAGTTCTTTTGGCAAACTAAATTATATTCCCAACAATAGGTCGCAGGATAATATTAATATATTCATTCCGGAGATACTACAGATTAGTATATCACAAGGCTGGCATTTTTATGACGCTGTAATATGTTTTTCTATATATTAAACAAAAACTACTATATATACGGCAAACAATTCTCTGGCAATTCTTTTCACAAATTAAATTATCTTTCCAACGATAGGTTACACTATAAGATTGATCTGTTAGTTACGGAGATACACAAAATTTAGTAATTTGTATAGTGGCAATTTTTAGGACGTCATAAGGTGTCTTCCTTCAAATTATGCAGAAACTAATAGATTTACGGCATACACTGTTACAGTATTTCTTTTAGCAAATTAAATTACCTTTCCAACGATAGTTAGCATGAACAGATTGATCGATTAGTTCCGGAGATAATTGAAAATTAGCATATAACACAGCAGTCATATTATGTTTTTCTTCTAATTAAACCAAAACTAATAGATTTATGGCATACATTGTTCAGGCATTTCTTTTAGCAAATTAAATTATCTTTCCAGCAGTAGGTGAGACGTTACGATTGATCGATTAGTTCCGGAGACAATAGACATTTAGTATGTCGCATGGTGGCCAATTTGATGACATCACGGATTACGTCGTCACTACCGGAAGTGTCTCCCGGTGGATTTGGAAACTACAATGTGTGTACAGCTTTTGTGTGAAATATGCAGCTTGTTGCCGGAACTGAAATATTTTGGCACTTTTTGTTGCTAACAGCGTGGACTACAGAAATATAAAACTACACAAGCATCTTTATAATAACATACTTGGGATGTTGTGGACTGTCAGTAGCCTCCTTTAGCTTTTTTCTTTCCTTGTACATTCTTAAAAGGAAAGTGGCTGCGCCACTCAACATTGTCGGATCTCATCACTCGGAAAGTGTGATAATAACCTATACACTTCATTCTATACAACATATTTGTTTTAGGTAGCTTGTAGTGGTTGTGTACCATTGATCTGTATAGCTCTGTGGACCTGGGAATTCCACTTCCTGTTGAGTGTCTCAGTAAGCTCTGGATGCAGTAGTTTGTCGATTTTGTTGTATGTGGCTGCTGTAAGATTCATGAGTGGCACGTTTTTTATGGATGAACTGTTTTATGGCTATGCACTCTAATGCACGTTAAGTGTCTATCTTGGAGGGTGTTGGATTTGAGTAGGATTGTGGTTTCTTCCCAGGCAATGGACTGTTGTATTTTCTTGTGGTGGAAAGCAATACTGTTCTTCTTGTCTCCATTTTCGGTGACACTGATATGTTCTTGTAAGGTGTGGAAACACCGGTGTATCCAACCTCAGTTACAAGAACATAGTGTCACCGAAAATGGGAGACAAGAAGAACAGTACTGATCTCCACCACAAGAAAACACAAAACCCCACTGCCTGGGAAGAATCAAATATCCTATTCAAATCCAACACCCTCCTATGTGCATAAAACAGGTCATCCATAAAAACGTACCACTCATGAATCGTACCACTCATACAACAACATCTACAGACTACTGCATCCAGAGCTTACTGAGAAACTCAACAGAAAGTGGAATTCCCAGGTTGACAGAGCTATACAGCTCAATGGTACACAACCACTACAAGATACATGACTAGTGCGTGCGGTGTAATCATCCTTTTTTTTTTAAACTGTGATCACTCCGATGAAGGGTGAACGCTATTCACCGAAAATCCAGCGAACATTTTTACAGTGTTCGTTTTTTGTGGTTTTAGTGTACAAATCAATCCTATAATTTCATTATAAACCGTGAAACCATGGGACGTGATGTTGAGAACCTACCCAGATGGTATAATAGGGACTGCTTGGACCAAAGATGCCATAGAAGAGCTATGCGTGTGCATGTAGTATCCATGTCTGACTGTTGCAGTGAGTGTCTATTAATATAAGGAAATATGATCCCACAAAGGAAATAGACTACATGGACAGAAGTAGACTTGTGAGCTAATAGTCTACAATTTGTTAGTTTTTAAGCTAGTTTCGTTTTTAACCCTAATGTAGAGGGTGCCACATTACTCCTTCCAGTAGTTATTTGGCATGGTGATGCAAGATGAAAGAGTGAACTTGCATTGATAGGAGTTCCAGGCTTGGGTAGTGTGGGATGTCTCCGGACTCGGAACCCATAGCGATGCATCACGAGTACACAACTGCTTAGTTTCAACTTTAGTCAGGTACCCAGCCATAAACCGAATTACACTCAACCACTTGGCGGTCGATAAGATGGTGGGACATTGGTTTTGTTCTGGCCGCAGAGATGAAGGACTTTCAATGGCAACCGCAATGCTTTCGAAAGATCGGCAATGCTGAGTGGAGCATTAAAATTTCGGCAGTAGGTGGTAAAGTGTTATTCTTGCTGGATCTTCCTGCTACTTCGTGATGAAGGACTATTGATCCTCTACAGAATTTTCATATTTCTCCATAATGTGTAACTCATATTATTATTATTATTATTATTATTATTATTATTATATACAGTACAGCGAAAGCTAAAAGCTTGTTGCCGGTAGCCATAAGAAAACTTATGGGTGGAAAACGTATTTGTCAAGGCGATTTTTGAAGGTGCCTACAGTTCTACAGTTACTAAGGATTTTGCAATCCAGACCGTTCCAGTCGTTAATAGTCTTAACAGAGAAGAAGTTCTTTCGGACATCCAGTCGAACAGAAGGCTTCATAATCTTGAGTTGATGTCCCCTTGTCTTGCTTCCAGTGCACAGCTTGAAATATTTTTCTTCGGTACCTCTGTCAAACAACTTAAAGGTTTCAACAAGGGAACCACGGGTACACCTTTTGGCTAAGGTAGTCAGACCCAATACACGGCAGCGCTCTGGGTAGCTTAGGTTACCATATTTGGTGAGCCGTTTGGTTGCTCTTCTCTGTACCCTCTCAAGCATCTCTGTATCTTTTTGTAGCCACGGCAACCAGCACAGGTTTGCATATTCAACATTCGGCCAAATAATTCCCTTGTAAAGGAGATTGAAAGAGTCGCTATCGAGCTATCTATGTGTGAAGCTAACACTACTCTTGGTTTTTTTTTATTTTTATGTTGATGGAACCTTTCGTTCTGGGAGAACACCGCATAGCTTTGGGAGGGGGTGGGGGGTATTGTGATGGTTACCGTAATACACACTAGAGGTATAAACTCAGGTGTCATCATACGAGGCTTTCCCACTCCCCGATAGTTGCAAGGTGCGCGGCTCTTCCATGAGAAGAGAACCAATAAGCAGGAAAATATAACAGCAAGAGTACGGTGTGAACACAAGCTATGTAACTGATTGCCAGATAAGTAAACCAATTATATCTTATCCCAATGACTCTTTAATTTAAGTACTTAGGAGTTAGGATACTCCGGGTACATCCTCACAAAAGGGTAGTGACCATCCTCACAAAAGTAGTGGTGCAACAACCAATGCAGAAAGGAACCATATGACCGTACAAGCTAAGTAACCTTGACTACTACGTATCGAGTCCTCAAGCATTATCGATAATCAAAGAACTGTAACTTAGAACTTGAACAAATTATTTATCAACTAATCATGCATAAATAAAGATTCATATCAAGCAGTATTTTTTGGGTACTGTCGTCCTCATTCACCGAGGTCAGCAAGACTTATTAGGGCAAAAAAACAGCAGATTTTTCTGAGGAGGGGGAGGGACCATGGCACCCAAAAGTAAATCTCTGGGGTCTGCCTGCCTGCAATGTTCTGGACTCTTGCTGACAACTATGGGATTTATGTTTTGATGATTTACTGAATATCCTTGAATGAGACAACAGAACCGTTCGGTATGTGTACTACATTGTATGTGATACCTATCTACCCATGGAACTAATGCATGACTACGTTTTTTGTTTCGATACTTGGCTATCATTGCTTAGTTACCAATAATATTTGTACGATCAAATATGAAATACTCAGGGTTGGTTTCCATGCCTAATCACCTCGCTCCGAATTTCTGCTTTAATTGTTGATCCTCTTGGTCACTACATCAAATGCAATACTATTCGTCACAACTATAGGTATTGTGGTCCAAATTCCTCATTTTACACTGTTGGTTACCCCTGGCTATTCCTGACAGGTTAAAAACTTACAAGTTTTACAATCTAGGTATCAGGTTAAAAGTTATCCACCCACAAGCTTGAAAGACACAATATCGAACACAATCATCTCGCTCATCAAGATTTCGGATTTTAGAAGAATGCAAATTTCAAAATTTGGGGTTCAAAATTGTCTTTCGAGATGCTAGTAAGGGGCACCATTTTTAAAGTTGCCATGGCTGACATCCTATTGGAATGTTCATACTACCCAGTGAATTAGTGTGGATTCGACTGTTGCCTCACACTGTAAAAAAATGTTACAACCTACAGGAAAGCATAATTGTTTAGGATTTTAAACCAAATTTAGTTTGTGAACAGTTTTGTCTGCTCTTACAGAATAAAAGTGGCTTTAAGGAAAAATTATTTAATTCTAAAAACAATAATAATTACCTGGTATGCATCAATTTTTCCACTTGCGTTACGCTGATCCAAACATACAGTTAGATCTTGGAGATTAATGAGTTTTCGCAAAACGAGATCAGGTAATGTTAAATCCACGAAGGCTCTTTCCCATTGTTCATTAGCGCTGCACAATTCGGCAGACTTCACATTCAGTGACAAAACAATATCATCTTCTACGTACTTCAATATAAGATTATTACATATTATACTGATGTTACTAGTAATTCTGTTCACAAGACTCTGTACATAACTGGGTGGTACATCTTCCACTTCAATTCGCCTCGATTTCTTCTTATCCCCTTTTCCACTAGTTTAATGGAACAACACACAAATTACAATTGATATTATATTTTTTTTTACACAGTATTGAAAGTAAACGTTATTATAAAAGTAAAAGCAGTTCCAAACTTCATGCCACACTATATGTAACAACCCTCTCCAATGTTGGTCGCCACTAGCCATCTTAAGAAATGAAGATCGATAGTTTGCGATGTGAATTTTTTTGAACCCTACTTGCCATATCGGAGACTAGATCAAGAGATTGGCTCTTTATCTGTATCTCTGAAACTATATAAGTTAGAGACGAAAGGTTTGTGGCATTTTTCTCAGATTTAACAATGGGCTATCTGATAATTGTTTCTTTAAAGATATTGGGGTTAACCAAAATTATTTGATGAATAAATGTATTAATTTAAAGGGAAAAAAAATGTGCATTATGCAGGATATTTTTACTAATTGGTGAGTAGAACCTGGGAAATGGAGGAGAGTGCTTTCTAACCAAGTGGCAACTGTTTCTGAATAACAATCAAGAAGGTTGCTACGTAACATTATTGTGGTAAACGATTTACGCCCAAGAGGGGTCCATGGATTTTGATTAACCTTCTGGTGGTATACTAAGCATGGTTACTACCAGGAGCATCATAAAAGAGAGCCCATAGAGCTCGATGGAGTATCCATGATAATATTACTGCATGTTCCATCTCTCGTTCTGGGTCGCAACGCCATGTGGTCAAAGGTGGAACAACTGGTCGTAACTATTTTCTGGGATAACCTACGTTAAAATTAGGTTTTAGACTAATAAGCAGGTGCAAAAAATACCACTTGTGCTATGATTAGTCCAGGCATGCGGCACCTCTGCATGCAACTGTGTTCCGCGACCGTGAAGCGATGAAGCAGATGGCTTCAAGCCGAAGCTGACTGGGGTGGAAATTGTACGTTTCACCTACTGACTCAATGCCACATCATGAGCGTGCCAGAAAGTTGACGCCTTTTAGAACTGCTATGGTTAAACAAAATTCTGGCGATGTTGAATCAACGAACCCAGAACAGGGAAACAAAACCCACAGTCTCTGCCAGACGACCTTGTGACAAGGTACGGAACATGAAGCGACGGTTACAACATGGATACTCCCATGTATGCATTTATTAGCTCCTGTTACTATTTAAACTATCGCAACGTTTTCTCTCAAAGCTGCATTCTCAAATGATACAAAAAGCTCAAATCCTGTATGAATGTGTTCAGGGTGAACCAGCAGGGTGCAAAAGAGCAGTCACACCACCATTCCTGCTTAAAATTATTTTATTTTGATGCAATTTAATTAAAGTAATGGGAAGGAAACATTGTAATATTAAAACGAGTTGAAGAGACAAGTTACTTTATAACGTCAGGGCAGAAAATTAATTTTGATGCTAACATTTTGGTGTAGCAATCTCCATAACAAAATCCTGAATCCACCCGTTTGTGCTACACTAGACAATCAGAAGTAGCAAGTAAGTTTTGAGCCTAAATGTGTCATAGCCAAGAATGCAGTTAAAATGCTAGTGAGCTGCTGAAAAGGTTCCTCTCCCTTCTTGTTGGAAATCCACAGTGGCTGCTGGTGGTCCTTTGAGGTGGTAGGATAGACTTACTGTGTCTGTGCATGTGGAAGGGAGGGGATTCAAAATGGGCCGTTAGTTTGCTGTATTTGTTACGAAAGCAGTAAAAAAAGGAAATCTCTATACGAATGCCTCCCACAGTCATGATGCAGGAATGTGGTGCACCCTGCAAACATCGTAGACATTTTGGGCAGTAGGTAGCAGTGTCGAGCTTACACAGACATAAAATAGGTAACCGGAACTAAAATTAAAAAGTATACTGAATTGTTTTGTACTGAAACTAGCTCTACCCGGCATAACCCATGCCATTCTAGTAGGATGCAATGTTATCATACTGCTCCGTTTGTTGTTGCACTGGCAGCTGGTTACCACTCACCCGTTTTTTTTTGCTACCGTGTCAAGATTGAACATGCTCGCTCTTTTTCACTGTTTCCATGCAAATAATGGACATGCTCCATCTTTTTCATTGCTACCATGAAAAGAATGAGTATGCTCGCCCTATCACATTAATTATCTGTTTTTGCCTTGGTTGTCATGATTGCCTATCCACGTCCGCATCTCATCAACATCGCCTATACTCCAACATATAAACTGGACATTTGTTTTGCAGTTTATTGCTTGCACGTAATATCATAGGGCGAGTATTGAGAAAGGCCAATCCAAGAAGGCAAGCAGCATGCATTCGTTAGCGTGGCGGCTTGCACGGCAGGAAACCAAGTGGTTGTAGGAAACAATTTTGCGTTTTGCCTAAGCCTTCGTGCTAGAAAACAGTGAAAAGGATTAATATAATCGTAGTACAAAATTAGTTATTGCTGAGGAATTTAACTTTAATAATTAGGATAAAAACTTGAAGCAAATAATTAAATATGGCATAAATAAACTGATACTAGTGCTACGCATTAAGGGATCTTGAGGCGAAAATTTTAGGTTGGCTTTCTTTGACAAGGGCGAAACGAATACGGTTTCAGCAAGCGAAATAGCAGAAACTTCTGCTTGGTTGGGACTCCATTCTACTGAATGGTAGACACCCGGGCCTAGGAGAATTTTTACCAATTGATCATTGAGCTAAATTGATATTAATTGGCTTTCTTTGCCTAACCTGCGTTCTAGAGGAACTGCCATTGGAAATCCTTGGGAACAAAAATTATTGCCCAAGCCTTGCAAAGAATCGCTTACTTCCACGTCTATTTCTTTAATACCCATGAATTTATTTTTAAATTTTAATTTTTTTCTCAATCAATTCCAACCAGTTTCGTACAAATTAACCCTTTCTTAAAGCCTACTGCACAGTAAAACATGTGAGATTTCTGCTCGTTTGGTCAAACCAATGATAGGCTCACAGTGTAGAATCAATAAATGTTGGTAGGCTAATGTACGTACCATTTGCAGCCTCCTACTGCCCGTACTGCAGTTAGTCCCCATATATCAGCTTGCTCCAACTTGCACACTCGGCAACTACAGACGGCAACATTTTACAAGTTTTAAGTTAAAAAACCGTTGTTCCCACACCAATACACAGGTAAAAAGTGGTGTTTGGCCTGTGAATGTGTTTTCTACCCAAAATAAATGCAGGCAAGAAGAAATCCGTAGATTCTGATGAGAACACCGTAATATTTCATTGATGTAACTGCTTCTCACCAAAAAGCATGCAAGGAACACCAGACTGCAACCCCAGTGAGCACAAATTGAAAAGCTAAATAGACGTGCATGTACTACAGACAATGGACCCTACAACCAGTAGGCTATGGGAATCTAGTGCACCCCATGCTTCCCTCGATGTGGTACATCAACAAATACAAAACAAACCGGAAATACTCCAGGGTATAAAATTAAAAGTATTAATTTTTAATTCCCATCGTAGCTTACATTAAAACATTTGTCTTTAAAGCATGTACTCGAAATGCGATTTTCAAATGTAACTTGTGTTTCAATGAGTCTACAGCTCATACAAAGTGTTACAAATGCTTATGCACCGATAAGTTTCTTTCATACTAACTTTTATGGCCTGACAGAATAGGTTAATGCAATTTTGACCGTACTATCATCGATGTTAGGAGGCTGCTGCCTCTAATGAGTGATTTACAGCACGGCCCCTGCCCTGCCCACACTTGAACAAGCCCATGTTGGAACATGCTCTAAGTGAATAAATATTCCCTGTATAAACCATTTCGGACTGCGAAGTTTTTTGAAATCCTTTGGGAGGTGACCTGTAATGTCACAAATGTAGCCAGAAAAGGGATTTGGACATGAAGTATCCTTGCATGTTCGTTTGCAAAATTTGCAATTGTGCGATATTTCAACCATCTTGTAGTTGCTGAACTTCATAATAGTCGATGGGTTATTCTAAGTTTGTTAGCAGTATCATATCCGCATGAATGTTGTAGCATGCGTGCATGAAATCAAAAATTTTTGTTGGTTCCCTGTAACTTCCTTGTTGGTGAAAATATGTATGGCTTCGGTTGGTCTTGTAAATTAAATGGGGTAAAACGGGGGTAAGCGATGCTTTATGCCCGGGCATCAACTGACAATAAATAGTTGGTGAATAAAAACAAATAATAAGTCTTTCTACTTCATGACTCACATCTTTTGATTGCCAGATTATTGCACAAATTATGGGTCAACAGTCAACACATTTACCTTCCTAAGTAGATAAGCTACAATACATTTTTTTTTTTAAGAAATGACGTTCTCTATGTAGCCTAATGACTTTATTTCTTAAAAGCAATTTAGATATCCATTTTAGATAGGCCTATTCATTTATTCATTAACTTGTAGATTTAGGGCCACAAATTTAGAATGAACCCTCATGAAGCTCACTTTACATCGCTGGACTTGAAATTAGCATTTATATTCTTGTGCAGGGTGTAAGTCATTGTGTGGAACGAGTTAAATTGCATAGAGCGAGCAATATGTCATTAATCTATCGACTTGAAACAATCTGTACTTAAAAACTTTGACGGGTTGAAGGATTGAAATCTTAGCTAATGATATGTAACTGATTACCGGAAATTACCACTACAAAATTTAGGAGTATTTAACCAGCCAAGTTTCAGCAATTCTAAGCAGTGATATTGAAACAAAACTGGCTGTCATCAAATTTCTCCTTCCTACCGCAGTCACTTTAGTTAACTAATACATTGTTGGGCGTCATTTAAATTTGAGTAAACGCACTTGGTACCAGAAATTTAGTGACTGAAAACTTTGTTGTGATATCAATACTTTGTTGTGATAGTGGAGTTTGGCAGATTCTTTTACCGGTATGATTTACATTGCGATGGATATGATGATTTTAACTTAGTTTAATTCCAGTCCACGTTAAGAAATATGTTACACAACTTTGAAGGCAGTTGTGATAATAGAACGAGGGCAGCTGCTTTAGTAGGAAGGACGAGGACAACAGAATCACTGCAATAACGGTATTTCCCACCCCATGCTGCTCAACCAACTACATCTCACTATTCACTAGTTGGGTTCTCAAGTTTAATAGGCCACACATAGTTTATGAACGAAACCTATCTTCGATTTGTACAGTATTTCTTACTTTAAGTTTTTCAGTATGTCTAATTTGAAATTCATGTGCAATATGAAATTCCATTCTTGCGTTAATGACAAAAGTCACATCATCATTATGATTCTTGTACACTTGTCACTGTACTGCGAGAAATGATTCATGTCTTAGAATGTCCTAGCTCGTTTGGCTGTTTGAGGGCTTGGGAAGCATATAGGAGTAATAACCTACCCATTTCTACCAACGGCAGCGTTGCTAGTTGATAAAGGCTAAAAGTAAAAAAAAATTCGCAAAAAATACTTGGCGAATCTTGCATCATAGTAAGATTTTTTTACGTCCTCCCCCCATCCCCAAAAACCAGTTACTAATACTTCGCTACACCCCCTGTTCCTAGAATTCTTACAAAAAGATATCTTAGCCTATAATTAATCAAGTAATTTTAAGGTGACAACTAAGGATGTACCGAACCGACTATGGCTGAACAGAGGGTTTTGGCCTTTCAAAAGAAAAACACCAAAATGAATGTATTTCCACTTCTAGTTAGCTAACAGATTTTGCGTTTGAATAGCCTACGTCATGTTGAAGGCTTTTTTGGCAGCTTTCTGATGGTTTCAACCATAAGTTCCTAGCTCTAATAAGTTCAGACGTTATGAGGGAAAATGTAGAAGTGCAGGAGATTTCTTTTTGCTTAAACCAAGATTCAACATCTGTGCACTTTAGTGTTGCACGGTAAATCGGTACTCACGGTATTGACAGTAAAAAATAATTACGGTATCAGTATCGTTCCTTTTTTAGCACCACGGTATTACCGTGATTATGGTGCTGACGACCATTCACGAACCAGCTTTACCCTTTTTTTGTTTTCGGATGGCAAAAATTATTTTAATTAAATTAAAATAACAAAGCGCCGATACGAAGGTTTGAAATTTGCACGAGCGAGTGAAATCCGATCCCACTAGGCAGAGGAAGTGCCCACATTGCGGAAGGGGCTGGGGGAGGGGTGGGAGAGGTAGCAGCTCTTCAGTAACAAGCGTGTCCGAGCGTGTTTGTGTTGTCGATGTCATACCGTCCAATCAAGAAGAAAGCGAAGTCCCACTTTTAGTAAAAAAATTAAACGCAAAGAGCCATATTTGAATTCTTTTGTGCTAAAGTGGTAATAGCGCAAAATTATTTCCTAAATTACCGTGATATTACCGTAGACCGCCGTTTTCAGAACCGTACCGTACCGTTCTGCAAAAACTTAATACCGTGCAACACTAGTGCACTTACAAGTCCATGTGAACATACCTGCACTTGTTCAGGGACTTGACCGTTGCTAACATATGAATCTTTGCAAATTGAGTTGCTCAACATTTTAAAGGTTAATTCGTTTGGTACGTTTTTGTTTGGTTCGAAAGTGTTCGGTGTTTGGGTCATTTATGGTTTGTTAGGTTCGGCTGAAAAATTGTTGTTCGGTACAGCCTTAGTGACAACATAACAATGCAGTAGCCTATAGCTAACACATACTAACCACCAAATTATTTCACTTACCCTAACTTGGATGAATCGGAGCTTTCACTTTCATCAGCTTCCTTCAACTTTAAAATGCATTCAATTGTGTTGATGGTGATAATGATAGGTTCTGAGCCCAGTTTAGTCCATGGTACATGAATGCGTAATTCATGAATATGACCATTTATGAAAGTGAATGGAAGCTGTAGTTCCTGCTCCAAAACATCAAGACGCAAGTCCAAATTATTGAAGACAGCGTCACCTCCCCATAATGAAACCTGCAATATAGAACACATGGATACACACCACAAACTGTGGTTAATGAAATAATCATAATAATCAAAACAAGCGAAAAATAATAAAAAAAATGAAGTTGCAGAAGCTACACAGTGAGAAGTAAATCAAATCCACTTTTTCAAATTTTATTCAGTTACACAAATTTAAGAACTCATTTTATAATTTTAAAAGTGTGTTTGTTGTAAAACAAAATTAAAACTAGGACTAGTTGGTAAAATACTTTTTTTACTAGGCTGTTTTTTTTTCAACGTAGTTGCCATTTTTACTTATTTTTTTAAAAATGGTCTACACCGTGGATCTCAACCTTTTGCATGAAGTGGACCACTTTCTCTGCCCAGAAAATAGCGTGGACCTCAACCTGCCACTCTCCTCCCCTACCAAAAAAAAATCTAGTTAAAATTGAGACTTTTATAACGCAATTTTCATTGAGATAACAGAACTGCAGGTTTAGCTCAAGATTTTTTTTTAATTTGGTAAACTGTTAGCAAAACTGCGAAAATCTTTTTACCTTCTTGTTAGTAGGCGTGTTGATTACTTACAAGATTATCAATTGTGGGCTGTATGTTAGAAACAGAAACACATAGCGAAGAACGAATATCAAGTCAGTTCTGTTGCTTTGTTTTAATAACAGCCATTGTGGATTCGTATATGTGACTAGATGGAAACGTGGCAAAACTTTTAATGCTCTTTCACTACACTTGTGAATCCTCGGATTTTAAGATAAATCAAAGCAAAGCATTTTCTTCTACTGTTGAGCGTTAAAAATGGCAGCTAATTTGCAATATCATCAAAAAGCTATTGTTGAAACAGACATTTTTCCCACAAATGTGCAGACCACAAGGGGAGCACAGATGACTGGTTGAGAAGCAAGGATCTAAGACATAGTCTAATCCTACAAAGCTTCATATAACGTAAATCGCATAATTAAAGCCGACCACTCCCTAAAACGTGTTAATGTCTGAATAGCCTTGTTGATCCCCCCCCCCCCCCCCCGCGTCATTTTTCTGCTACAAATTGACTAAAAGCTTTACATATTTAAGGAAATCAATCTCTTATACCTTTAGTAGTTTTCGTGCAGCAAACGTAGGCTAACTAAAACATCACATATTTAACAAAATCAACTTTAAACAGCTTGTTTACTGCATCACGGAAAAGTCAGCAATCATTCACATTTATGATCTAGTTTCAGTTGACATTAACGCAATGCCCTATTCACACAATTATTCTCGAATTTAATTTATTAGATCGTCCCTCCTCCAAATTCTAACTTCGTTCATAGCTTAAACTAATTTATTACGAAATTAGTGTTAGAAAAACAAACTCTCATAACATTCCGCATAACTGACTAAGTTAGATTGAGTTTGAAGGGACCTGGACTATCATTCCCATCGATCCCAGGAGCTTGCATGTAGCTGCACATAGTGAATCTATATACAGCTAACAGAATCTAAAGCCAACTTAGATTCAAGCTCCTGGTAACGATGGGAGTAATGTCCATGTATCCCAAGTCCTCCAAAGTCCCATCAAACTCAATCTAACATCGTTAGTTGTGCTGGGACGTTACAAAGGTTTTATTTTAATAATTTCATAAAAAATTAGCTTAAGACTATGAATTAACTGAGAATTTGGCGGAAGGGCAATCTAATAAACTAAATTCGTCAATAAATGAGAGTAGGGCATTGTGTTAATGCTAGACTAAACCCGGACGAATAAATAAATGTTGACCTTTCTGCGATGGATAGAAGTAAAATTTGAAAAATTAATTTTGGCTTTGTTGATGCCCTCCCCCCTTTTTACCAAATTAATTTTAGAAGCCCATTGGCATTTAATAGGCCATCCATGGTAGTAACAATTTGTCTGCATCTAAATGGTGAGAATTAAAAAAAAATAAACTGAAAATTGTTGAACTACTGTCTCGGTATTAGCATCTTTGAATAGCTCTAGAAAAAATGATTTCAATGATAGAATAAAATACCAAAATCACACAAAATTTGGCCAAGTAAACGAATATCACTACAGACAGTGCCTTAATAAAAAACTTCAACCAGACGGTAAATGTTGCCCAATTTAAAGAGAAAGTGGTTATCCACAACTCGGCAGAAATTTCTCACGACTGTCTGATACAGTACAGTTCAAATGCAACACGCCTTAAGGAAAAAACATTCCAAAACTTAGTAAATGAATATTTAGACCTACAAAAAAATATTAAAAGAGAACACAAGATAATTTAGGCTACTTGAAAAAGAAATCTATTTCTCAGGCACCATCCTCACTGCCTAAAAGTATCCATACGAACCCTTTATTTTTCTATCTTTGCTTGCTATGTAGCTTGGCATGTTGCATCAAAAGCAAATTTGTTTTAAAATGTCTGTATTCCAAGAGGTGAGCTTATAAAATAACAACACTTAATGCGGTTTCACTTTCTGACTCAAGCAAACAAACGGGAGAGTAGATAGATAAAAAAA